>JAWQFJ010028671.1:0-24715 GCA_034096865.1 Theodoxus fluviatilis
AGTCCACAAAATTGACATAGAGTGGTGACTGCCATTCCAGCGACTGTTCAATGATGATCCTGAGGGTCGCTATCTGGTCAGTGCAGGAACGCCCAGCTCGGAATCCTGCTTGCTCTTCCCTCAGTCTGGTGTCGACGGCCTCCTTGATTCTCTCGAGGATCACCCTGGTGAAGACTTTTCCTGGGAGTGACAGGAGCTGAATTCCTCTCCAGTTCTGGCAGTTGCTGAGGTCTCCTTTCTTCGGGATTTTGACAATGTGTCCGGTCTTCCATTCTTCCGGCACTTCCTCCCTCTCCCAGACTTCCTGCAGCAGGTCGATCATGATTTCCGCTGTGGCTCCAGGATCTGCCTTCAGGGCCTCAGGTGGGATGTTGTCTGGTCCTGGTGCCTTCCCACTCTTTATCTTCTTGATGGCGCTGATCACTTCTGCTCTGGAGATTGGGTCCAGACTGACATCAAGGTCCTCTCCTTCCTCAACCATGGAGGGGTTTCCAACAAGTGTGCCGTTGAGGAGGCTGGCAAAGTGCTCCTTCCACCGATCCAGTTGGTCTGCTGCCTTGCTGAGAACGTTTCCATCTCTTCCACGGACTGGTCTGTTGGTGTTCGTCTTCCTCTTAGAGAGCTGTCGTGTGATGTCATATAGGGTCTTCATGTCGTTCTTCTCCGCTGCCTCTTCTGCTTCAGTAGCAAGTTTATCCACCAGCTCCCTCTTGTCTCTCCTCGCACTCCTCTTCACTTCCTTGTTCCTCAGGTTGTACTCTTGCTGAGTCTGCTTTTTCTGTGCTCTGGTTCTGGCGTGGTTGAGTCGCTGCTTGGTGCCTCGTCTCTCCTCAATCTTCCTGATTGTCTCCTCTGAGAGCCAGCTCTTGTACTCCCTTTTTCTGAACCCAAGTAGTTCTTCGGAGGCTGCAGTAAATGTGAACTTGACTCGTTCCCACTTCTTCTCCAGGGAGCCATCCTCCAGATCAGCCAGCACCTGATATCTGTTCGTTAGCGAGATGGCGAAGTCCTTCTGTTGTGTTGTTGTCTTCAGCTTGGAGACGTCGAAGCGAGGGTGCCTCTGTGGACCAGTTTTCTTGACAGCTCGGATCCTGACTTTCAGTTTTCCAATCAGCAAGGCATGGTCAGATCCTGCATCGGCACCTCTGTAAGCTCTGACATCCAGTAGGGTTCTTCTCCACCTCCGTGAGATCGTCATGTGGTCGATCTGGTTCTCGGTTCTTGAGTCCGGGGACATCCACGTGACCTTGTGAATCCTGCGGTGAGGGAATATAGTTCCACCAATCATCAGGTCGTTCTGTTGACAGAAGTCTGCAAACATCTCGCCGTTCTCGTTCATGTCTCCGACACCCTGTGTTCCCATGATGAGTTCCCGACCGGTGTTGCTGTCTCCCACCTTGGCGTTAAAGTCACCTTGGACAATGGTGATGTCTCTGGAGTCCTCTCCACCACACTCTGCAACTGTTCATAAAACTCATCCTTGGCCTTTTGTTCTGCTGCGTTGGTCGGTGCGTAGCACTGGATGAGAGTCACTTTCTGGAACTTGGAGTGGAATCGTGCTGTCAGGATTCTCTCGCTGATGGGTTCCCACTCAATCAGACTTCTACTCGCTCTCTTGGACAGCATCAGGCCGACGCCATTCCTGTGGTTATCGTCCTCGTTCGGCGGACCCGAATATAGCAGAAGATGCCCTGAAGCCAAGGTGACTTGTCCGGATGATGTCCATCGAACCTCGCTAAGTTCCAGAATGTCTATCCCGTACTTCTCCGCTTCTCGCGCCACTTGCGCTGACTTCCCTGTCTCGTAGAGTGTTCTCACATTCCATAATCCAATCCTTGTCACGGTCTTGGGGAAGAGAAGGTTCATCGGCGAGTCAACTCCCTCTCGGGTTTGGTTGATCCGCTTCATACACTCTCCCCCGGGTCGTATACCTTTATCATCTGAGGTTTCCTTTGCAGTGTTGGTTTCTGTAGCAAGAAGCGTTTTTCCAGGGTGGGGTTGCTAGCCCCACGCCCAACCCTCCTCCTTTCGCAAACGGGCTTGGGACCGTCTATGGCGGAGTTGCCTTCAAAGAGGAACCGACAAAATAAAACTTTTTCCGCGCTTTACCTGACACTGTTACAAATACAAAAATCATAACCCACTGTTAAAGTTCAGCATTTAAGATAAATATAACTATTTTGTTGTAACAATACAATAGACACTAATGATTCAGGCACGCCTTGATTATTCGCCTCATGAACAACATTTAGTATCTTCAACTAAATTCGTTACGAAGGTCATACAGTATTACGGGCTCATGCATGATAACATCCCAATATAACATTGGTTCCTTCAAAGCTGGATCACCACTGCTTTGATACAAGGACTTTAGATTGAGCCTCGAGGGATCTCACGCCGATCAGCATAAACGCGTCTTATTGGAAAGATGTTGCAGATGACGATTCAACAGGAAAGGCATGGTCAAGGGCATGACGTGTCTCATCCAGGGAGAGGTGAGGAGAAACCTCGACCTGGCCGAGATGACAATCCGAGACGACGGACTGAAAGACGTAAGCATTCCCAAGGCCGCCTCCGTTACATTGGAGTTCCTTTCTTATTTTTCCGTTGGGGAGAAGAAAATGTTTCTTGGTCCAGG
The DNA here is from genome assembly GCA_034096865.1 of Theodoxus fluviatilis. Classification (NCBI taxonomy): domain Eukaryota; kingdom Metazoa; phylum Mollusca; class Gastropoda; order Cycloneritida; family Neritidae; genus Theodoxus; species Theodoxus fluviatilis. The sequence continues at coordinate 2,639 of JAWQFJ010028671.1, forward strand.
ATAAGTTAAGTTCTTTCCAAGTGGGATACAGCAGAATTTGTTTTATTTCAAGTTCTTGTTCCTGTTTGCCGTCATCATCATCGTCATTGTTATCCGTAATATTTACTGTTCATCCATCCAATGCGGCGATAGCTCTCCGAACGACCTCACGAATAGCAAAAATGATGTACCCAACGGCTAAATATCTCACGAAGGGGTAATAAAAATCGTAAGTTGCCATTATGACCATGATGCGAAGAACTGTCACGGGAAGTCTTACTCTCCATATCCAAAAAGATATCAGCATTCCGACGATAAGAATGAAAACTTCGGGGACTGTTTCAGTGAAAGTCGTAGATTTGGGGTATTGGCTGGTCACGTTGGTTAGCATGCTTTTGTAGAATGTGTCGTCGTCGATGGAGGTGGAGCTTGGTGGCTGTCTTTGCCCTGAAATGACAAAAGAAAAACAACGTTGATAGGCTCATACGTCTCAAGCCGTGGTGGCGGTTGTCCTTTGTTTTAAGGTTGACTGGGAATCCGTGCTTTTCCCTATGGACTCGTAATGGCTCTGCAGGCATAGCTTGCGGCAAAACAGCCGTAGGCGGGTGGGACACTGGAATTCCGTTGACGCCACAAGAACCATCGCAGCTCTGCGGCCACTTTCACGGGTTACACGATTAAAAGTAAGTGCGTTTTGAGTGCGAGAGTGTCTGTATGTGATTATGAAGGAACCTGCACGATAATATATCATGTTGGCGGCATTGATTGCGAATAAGACAGAGGGTGGCAGTATTCTGCAGGAATGTGGTGCTTGGTTCGTCATCAGTGGGGTCAAATGTTTATGTAACAAGCTGCAATGGTGCTTGTTGTCTGTTGGTACTCATTGTGATCAAGCCTTAGAACGTGTAACTGTCCGGAAGTGCGTTAGACTCACGCATGGGTGACGTTTCGTAGACTTTCAGAGTGACGTCAGAGATCGGAGAGGGGAGCTGAGAGAAATATTGAAGTGAACGGCAATTGTCCTGTGCTGAGAAGGAGCTTTGAAAATCTTCCCGCAGCTGCAGGTTTGCATAGAACCATCCTATCGCAACTGTTTCATTATGAAATAAAAAGTAGCCGGTCGACCCGTAGTCTATAGACCTCAGATCCGTTCATGCGTCTGTCACGATAGCTTTTAAGCAAGGCGTTAGGCTCTATCTGTAGGCAGTCCTCGTTTCTACAACAGAAGCCATCCGAAATGTTATTTTGTTTCTGAGCATCACTTCAAGCAAGTAACAAGACTTTCGAATTTGCCAGAAGAGGCAAACGTCCTACACTGAGAACTTGGGCGCGAGTATATAAATACAGACGCACATTCACTCATCTAAGACATGCAGACACTCTTGCACTCAGGAATGCGACCAGGCTCAATCTAACACGCTTGCAAGAGTAAACGCAGTCAGCTGCGTGCTGTGGTCACACAGCCACGCATATGCTGGAAGCTCTTTCTTGCCACTTTAGAGGTAAGATGAGATTCCAAGCCTCATTAGAACATACACGTATGTTTGTTGTACTTACTTTATCCAATGCTCCTTGTCTTCGATGGCAAATTGAGATGATCGCGTTACCACCTTGACGGCTCCCTGTTGATGGTGTCTTTGCCACTTTTTTAATAACGAGTGCAAAACTTGTTGATTTAATTGCAGAGGCGTGGTATTGTTGCACGACTACCATATCGAACGGTTTGCGCGTACAGAGCGACCGAGATAATTATTTATTCAGGCAAATACAGTCATCATCATCATCATCATCATCATCATCATCATCATCATCATCATCATCATCATCATCATCATCATCGTTGTAGTCATCATCGTTGTAGTCATAGTCACGTTCCTCCTCCTCCTCATCGTTGCCGTCACCACTATCATCAACCACCAACCACCAACAACCAGCAACCAACAATCACCAACCAACCACCACCACCACCCAACGACCATCAGTATCATCATCGTCGTCCTCATCGTCGTCGTTGTCACCACCACCACCACCATCTTTATTCGAAGTTATTATCAAACCGATTAACACTTTATGCAGCAACACACCCGCCTTGATTTGCGCTTAGTCTATTCTTGTCAATTTCGTGCTTAAAACACCATCGCTCCCTCCCTCCGTCCGTCCCTCCCTCCCTCCATCCGTCCATCCATCCATCCATTCATCCATCCATCCATCCATCCATCCATCCATCCATCCATCCATCCATCCATCCATCCATCACGTGATGCTAACAGCAGAAAAGTTCCAGGCTGTGATTGGCTGCATACTATTCTTTTGTGGTAATGCTGACTTCGATTGTGGCACTATAGTTTTCCGCGACTAGGTGATTGTGTATTCTCTTTGTGATATAGACTTCGATTGCAATAGTTACTTCGATCGGTAAGGAGCGAATCAATCTATATTTCTATGATACGGACAGATGGATGGATGGATGATGGATAGTGTTTACGGCCTATCATGCAGCCTTTGTATGCTATGTAAGGCCATTAAGCACGTAAATCACTCAACAATTTAGAGTAAACGCAAATCAGGTAACGGTGTCCCTAGTTATTCGCCTCGTACGAATCGCGTAGGGAGACGCGGTGGGTCAATTTTTACCCCGAACCCACAGGGGGAGATCCGCCCGGCAAAAGTAGACATTCCTTTTTTCCCCACCGACTGAAAATCGGTTTGTGGTAAAAGCTTCTCGCTTTGTTTTGTCTATCTTTTCAACGTTTCCGTTTCAAAATATCTCTTGACTCGTCTTTGTTAAATCAGATTTCTTATATTCCGAGCACTTTTGGTGTGTTTTTTAAAATTCTTTACAGTTACATTCTTCAGCGTCGGAGGCAGAGCAAGGTCAAAATCGATACTAGGATTGTATAATTTGTCTCTCGCTGGGAAACGTCCATCTCGAGTCCTATCCAATAACCCCCTGTGCGTGGAGGGCAAGAGAATAGACCCACCGCGTTTCCCTACGCGATTCGTAAGAGGCGAAAATCTAGTGACATCACGGCTTCATTTGCGTTTACGCAATATAATTGTAGTGATTTTCGTGCTTAATGGCCTTACATAGCCTACGAGGGCTGATGGGCCGTAAAACACCATCCGTCCGTCCGTCCGTCCGTCCGTCCGATAAAATGGCAATTTTTCCTTCGACGTCGTCTGATTTCGTTAATTTCATAGGGAATGGATACGTTTTCATTCAATGATAATGCAATGGAGTGAAAATTTAGGGCGTTAGCCTTTTTTACATCTGCATACTCGATTTTGCTCTGGCAACTCTGTTTTGCCTTTACGGACATAAAGCCACAGATACTACATGTATAGTCCAGCAGAGAACTTTCATGATCTTTGGGCCTGGAAATACATTGCTTGAAACGGAGTTAGAATAGTTTGTACCTCAATACTCAAGACTACGACTGAACGATGAGAGCGAGGCTCTCTCTGAAGCGAGGTGATTTGATAGTGAATGTTTGTCAGACTTGTCTACATTCGTGAAAATGTTTGGCTGGAAGCCTTGGCTGCTGTGCTTTCAGAGCATGCTGCAGATGTCATTTGACTGAACGGTGTTGAAAGTAAAGCCGCATATGCTTACACTTTTCAGCACGATTTTCATTGCGGGCAAAGACTTCATGACCATACATAATCCGATTCATGATTCAAGTACGGGTCAAAGAAAGTGGCAAACTGTTAAAAGAAATCATTTCGTACGCTAGTTACAAATATTGTTAACATTCTAAAACAGCTAATGGAGGATGACATGGAAATGATTATCAATAGAAGTGCGAGTCAGAAGATGTCTCAACATTTATAGATTGGTGTATCATTTTACTAATGCCTCACTATGACGATACTTCAAAATATAAAGATAGCACCGTACAATCCTGACTAGTTTTTAATCAAAATGTAAGATGTCCAGTCTGTACGTTCTGAAACTACTCTGCGCACTGAGAATTTAACTAGAACATTTTTGCAACAGCATTCACGGAATTTCTTGGTAGGTTAATCATTTTGGAGACGTTGCTTCGTTGTTGTTGTTGTTGGTTGTTGGCATCCGTCAGTCTCGTGAGACTATGGAGTGTGCGCCAGGTTTGGTCAGTCCGGGGTTGAGCGGCAGCGTGCTCTGTGGCTGTAGAGCCCGATCCTTGAGCCGCATGCTCTGTTGCACTTGTCGCAAGTGAAGTCTTGGCGTGGCACTGTAGATGCCGACGCTATTCTCTGTCGTCTGCGTTCTCTCCTCTCCTCCCACTGCTCCCGTCTCCTCCTCTCGCTGGCCTGGATGCCAGTCTTGACGGCGTGTCTCCAGCTGTTGCGGTCAGCTGCCACCGTTTCCCAGTCTGCTGGGTTGATGCCTCCCGCCGTCATGTCACGTTTACAAACGTCCTTGTAGCGGAGGAGAGGTCTTCCTGCAGGTCTGGATCCCGTGGCGAGCTCGCAGTACAGCACATCTTTGGGTATTCGGCCGTGGTCCATCCTCCTGACGTGGCCCAGCCATCTAAGTCGTCTCTGGCTGAGCATGGCGAACATGCTGGGAATACCTGCTTGCGCCAGTATGTCCTTGTTGGGGATGCGGTCTTGCCAGCTGATGCCCGGGATCCTTCTGAGGCAACGCATGTGAAAGGTGTTGAGCCGGCGTTCTTGGCGGGAATACAGGGTCCACGCTTCGCTTCCGTAAAGGAGCGTGCTGAGAACACAGGCCTGGTAGACTTTCATCTTGGTGTTTGTTGTCAGCATGGAGTTGTCCCAGACACGCTTTCCGAGGCGGGCCAGTGATGTTGCGGCTTTGCCAATGCGCTTGTTTAGTTCGGCGTCCAGAGACAAGTTGCTTGAGATGGTGGAGCCCAGGTATGTAAACTCCTCCACCACCATAAGGGTGTGATCGCCGATGGAGATGCTGGGAGCGGTACTGACATCCTGACCCATGACTTCGGTCTTCTTGATGTTGATGGTCAGAGCGAATTCTTTGCATAACCGTCGGAGACAACCCGTAGCGTCCGAGCACACGCCAATCACTCTGGACTTAGAACTCGTAACTGCTGTCTCCCGTGTTGTTTCTGTCACTGTAAAACAGCGGCACTGAAGTGACCTCTCCAGGGCGCGAGCCTGGGCAGCGTGTATGGAGATCCTGGGTTGCCCAGTCGACAGAATCCCCCACTCGGCCTCGCTGGTGTGGTCCAAAGGAACGCGGAGCGATACGTTTGGCACCAGTCTGGCTGCAGAAGCTGCCGGAAGGAGGTCAAGACTGACGACCAACCGCCTTAGGGGCTTCACTCCGGATTTATGTAGGGTTTACTCCTTAGCCTTTCCTCCTCCCGAAGGTATCCACAAGGCAGCGGAGCCCTAGTTTTATTCGCCTCTTACGAATCGCGCAGGGAGACGCGGCGGGTCAATTCTTACCCCGAGCCGGCAGGGGTGGGTTTTACATCAGAGTTTCCCTCTCCTAGATGAACTGCCTGACGAGGCTAACAAGCTCCATCTGCCCGGGTTTGAAGTCGGAGTTTTCCTTCTCCTAGACTGGTTGCCAACCAAGGCTTATGAGCCCAGTCTGCCCAGTTCCCGGTTATACCGCCGAGTGCTCGGTCGCACCTGCAGGAAGCTTTGTGAGTAACAGGGGGACCACGTGAAGGTGTTCCTGAAGGAGCATTTGAGTAGGAGAGGCTATATGCGTGCATGTGCAGCGAGCTGCATTGCAGCAGCAATCACTACCCCAGGATGGGAGAGGCTATGTGTTGCGCGTCACCATCCATTTGCTGTGCGGGACGTAGTACCCAGACCACAACCCCCCCGTTGCTTCACTCACTACATAAACCGTGTATAGACAGAACGAGTGTAGACATAAACAGTGTATAGACAGAACGAATGTAGACATCAACACAGCAAACCATGGGCTGTACATTAAATTATAAAGGTCTCACATTTCGGACATAAATGGCAATGGCATTCAAAGTCGAATAAGAGGCACATAATGTTAGACATTTATGTTAATATTTATTTTAAAAAATCAATGTATAGACAATTAGATAGGGTATGCATTGGAGATGTAGGTTGCTGCTGCACGTACAAATGACTCAATGTCACAGACACATTTAGAGTTCTTGCAAAGCGCTTATAGTGTGATTCGCCGCTGAGTAGCATTGGATTTACATGAAAAACACCTTTGTGCATCGCATCAAAACAGTGCTAGCTACACTTGTGACAAAATCATTGTTGAAAGTTCAAGTTGTCGGTCAACTCCTATTCACAAGACGCTTTTTCTAGCCAAGAGAGGGCGATTATCCATCCGACCCCGTGATGAGTTTGAAATATCCTGAAGATAGTTTTTTTTAAAGTTCAGTCGGCTGCATGTCAATCGCAAATACATTTGACAAGTTACCGCTCTTCGTTGGCAAAGCTAATCCTCAGGAAAGTTGTCGTTGCATTGATTTAAATTGATCGTTGATGAAATATTGGTATCAAGACACCACAAGATTGGGGGTGGGTGGGTGGGGGTGGGGGGGTGGTACTGCGATGGAGTTGGGTTTTTGCGACCTATCTTCCACATCTGTTTATCTGCTCCGCGGCTCACTGCTTCAAAACATAGGAAACGGCATCTAATTCTTGTTCGCCACTTCGGTGTTCGCTTTTTAACTAGGCCATGTCAACAGCCCACGTGAAAAACTTTACGACCAAGACCAGCGGTATGACAAGAAAACTTATCCATTCGCTAAAACTAAACGTGTGTAACACTCCTATGCAGAAAAGCAAAACGTTTGTCATCCTCGTATCCAATCCGAGGTTGATAATGGTGGCAAATGCTATGGCCGCGTACATTAATTGTACGCATTTCCATATGGTTTCCACCGACCATTCCATTGCCACGAGAACGAGCTTGTTCTTGGTGTAAGGCACACGTGAAGGTAATCAGCACAGCTCACCCAAATGCATCCTATTCTGGATTATTCTCCCTTTGCTGGGCAATTGCTGTCGGAAGACCTGGTGTCTTGAACTTATCCGATAATTTCAGGTTTCGATGGTTATTTCGCTGCCAAGTACATCTATGACGCTTGAGTTCGGAATTTGCAATGGATGATTTCACACCGAGTTTGCCGTGAGAATGGTTCGGGAGAGGAGTGACGAAATCTTTGCAAGACCTGGGCACAATATTCTTCGAAGAGACGATGTTCACGATATCAACCTTTGCCTGACTTTTCACTCGACAGTCGGGCTAACACTACCGCAGGGCGTGCCTTCGGATAACAACTCCTTCAACAGGTCCGCTCGTCCAAAATATGGACTATGTTCCCATATTATATAATGATAGAACATGGTATTGGGAATTGAAAACAACAAAGTTCCCACTTCGACCAGATTTCTAAACAGTGAAAATTAACTTTTAAAAGTGTGGATTTGTATGGCAAGGTTTGCCTCCCTTTCAATGCAAAACTATACAGGAGTTACTTCCCGTGGCAAATTTTGATAATTTAGGCCAATGTGAAATTAGGTCAGATTTACTGCGGCGTTTCCAACTTGGCAACGTGTGCTGTGCAATACATTTCCAAAATGAAAACAATGACTACATCAAGCCTTTTACCGATATTACGTGGGCAGAAGCCTTTGATTTTGCTTACTTGATGGGGAATAAGCGAGTTCTGTCAGTGTCGCTTCAGTGAACAGGTTGAACGTGGGGTTATCGGCTTTGGTAACTTTTTTGATCATTCGTGTTATCAACGATTAACGTGCAATGTAAAATTTCAGCGAAAAAAACGGCTGGTATCAAAAAACACCGTGTCTGACAATGACGCCTCAGTAGACTCCAGCAACAAGTGTGTGACAAGAGGGAAATCTGTTTCATCCATTGGAAAACTTCCAGCCAGAAATAGTGGTGTGCTTCCGTTAATATTGGAGATTCGCGTCTGAAACTGATACTCATCGCTTGGCAACGTGTGCTGTGCAATACATTTCCAAAATGAAAACAATGACTACATCAAGCCTTTTACCGATATTACGTTTCTTTGAGCCTATTACTGTGGATCTGCTTTTTAATGTTTAGAAATTAATCCATTAAGTTGCTTGGGCTAAGGAGAGCTCTGAGCTTGAGAGCCAAGTCCTTATTTAAGTGTAACCATTCCTTAGCATTTGAAATGTTTTTTCGGTTGCATTTCATATTTGGGCTTCTTTCTTTATTCTGAAATGTTTCACCTGTTTAATTGAATTTTTAATGCAATGATTTCATGTATAACATTTGACAATATAACATTGCTACTCAATTGGTCATGCTAAAAATGTTCTCATTTGTAAGATTGTAAGAAACAAACTATAGATTTTGTGGTCTGAAACTAATACTTTTCAAAGCCAACCTGATCTTTGTTTAAGCGATGAGTATCAGTTTCAGACGCGAATCTCCAATATTAACGGAAGCACACCACTATTTCTGGCTGGAAGTTTTCCAATGGATGAAACAGATTTCCCTCTTGTCACACACTTGTTGCTGGAGTCTACTGAGGCGTCATTGTCAGACACGGTGTTTTTTGATACCAGCCGTTTTTTTCGCTGAAATTTTACATTGCACGTTAATCGTTGATAACACGAATGATCAAAAAAGTTACCAAAGCCGATAACCCCACGTTCAACCTGTTCACTGAAGCGACACTGACAGAACTCGCTTATTCCCCATCAAGTAAGCAAAATCAAAGGCTTCTGCCCACGTAATATCGGTAAAAGGCTTGATGTAGTCATTGTTTTCATTTTGGAAATGTATTGCACAGCACACGTTGCCAAGTTGGAAACGCCGCAGTAAATCTGACCTAATTTCACATTGGCCTAAATTATCAAAATTTGTCACGGGAAGTAACTCCTGTATAGTTTTGCATCGAAAGGGAGGCAAACCTTGCCATACAAATCCACACTTTTAAAAGTTAATTTTCACTGTTTAGAAATCTGGTCGAAGTGGGAACTTTGTTGTTTTCAATTCCCAATACCATGTACTATCATAATATAATATGGGAACATAGTCCATATTTTGGACGAGCGGACTTGAACGATCCGAAGGCACGCCCTGCGGTCTATGGTAAAATTTTAGCCTGGAAATTCCTCTTGATGAGAGCAAAAACGACTTCGTGTTAGCACGAGTTTACAGTGCAAAGAGGTCAATGTGTGATTTTCGTGCAGTCTCTTTTGCTTGCATCTCGTGCAGGAAGCTGCCAAGAGCTTGCTCAGTGTGGTGCATCCGAGGCAGCATGATTTGTATGTGTATGGGTTTACATTAAACATGCAGATGCTGTAAAAACTGTTGTAGTAATTTGCAAGGTAAATGGCTTTCAAATAACAGAAAATGAATTATATTGCATTATTGTAACAACAATTTGTGTGAAAGAGTTTTCTTGATCCGTATCCGAGACCGTATAATTGTTATGAAGTTTTAAAAAAAAATCGCGCTTTTGAAGACGTCATTGCAATACTTGCTTTGAAATTCATCCGTCGCACTGCTGTATAGAGGAAGTTATTTATATCCAGGGGAACATCGAGCAACCGAGACCATATGCTGTATCTAATAACCGCCAACGTTTACACTTACCGGAACCATGTCATTGTTTGATAGATTTCTTCATGCAAAGACGGTTTTTATATAGATATTTGTGCAGTGTGAAGAAGCCATTTATTATAGAGACAATTTAATGTGTGCGTCCTTGCCATTGCTATTCTTCAGCTTGATGTTCATGATTGAGGATTAAAGTATAGAAATATTCATGGATCTTCGTTGAACCGATAAGGAGAAGTTCGCCTGTCAAATGAACGCGTGTGATAATCTCGAAATACCTTGAAATGCTGGGGAATAATTAATGAATGGATGAATGATTGGATTGGATTGATAGCTTGTTACGGCCCATCAGCCTTTGTAGGTTAAATAAGGCCATTAAGCACGAAAATCACCGGAACAGTTTCAAGCAAACGCTAATCAAGTCACGGTGTCCCTAGTTATTCGTCTCTTACGAATCGCGTAGGGAGACGCGGTGGGTCAATTCTTACCCCGAACCCACAGGGGATGGATGGATGGATGGATGGAGTTTAAGGGCCTATCAGTCTTGTAGGCTACATCAGGCCACAACGTTAAGAAACACTACCCACAGGGGGAATGAATGAATAAAAACAATGAATGAATGGAGTTCTACAGCCCATCAGCCTGTGCAGGCTACGTAAGGCCATTGATCACGGAATCAATGAGAATATCCAGATTACGTGCAGATCACGTCTCGATTTTCTTAATCGCCCTTTACGAATCGCGTAGGGTGACGCGGTGGGTCTATTCTTACCCCCAATCCATAGGAGACTGAAACGCTGGTGACAAAAAAGCCTTCGCTGCAGGCGCTAATAACGCAAGCACCATTGCTTTTCAGCAGACTTCTAGTGATGTTCTTGCTTATTGGCCTTACATAGGCCGTGCAATTCCATCCCTCATGTTGGATGCTTAAAGGCTTAGTAGAACAGAGGCTGGGGCCGCTCAATGTCCGCCTCTCTGACCGGAATCCTCGGCTGCTGTTCTTTCAGGGCCTGCTCCAGCTGTCTCTTGACCTCAATAACTCTGAACGGAGTTGGAAAATAAAACCAACTTGCTTACACTATATATAGAAAACAGGAATTTACGATAATTATTTGTGGTTAAAAACAAAAATCGGGTCGAAGAAAGCTTTTTATTTTAAAGCTGACGTGGCGAAAAGTAAAAGAATCATTTCATGCTCAAGTTACAAATATTGTTGATATCCTAAAATAACAGACGGAGTGTGACATGGACATAACCATATAAACAAGTGAAAGTTAGAGGATCGGCAGAATGGAGTGTCACCTTGCAGAAGATCCACTGTAATAATGCCTCAGAACAAAGAAAACTACAAACCAGCGTGTTGCAATGAAAATGATCAGATAGTTGTCAACCTGTATGCACTGCATCTTAAATATGTAGAAACCATTTGACATTTAAAATGTTGCGACAAAATTCACGGACTTTCCATGCAAGTCGACTGTTTCAAAGACGTTACCGGTAGTTCAGTCATTGCATAAACAGTGAACTGGTGGAGCGCGGGTAGCAATCCTCAAGTTGCACATTAGACTGAAAGGGTTTCACATGTTCGACGCAGAAGGCAACGGACTTGAAGAGGGGCACAAAACTACACATTTATGTTTTAAAATCTAGAAAAATCAGGATGAATATTCATTTATAAACGCAAGGGGATGAGAGACATGTTGAAAATGTTGGTGTTCATGCTCGTGCAAATGATACTTCGAAAGTCCATGCAAAGCTCTTATTTTGAGATTTGCCACTTAAGAGCCATGTTAAAATCATTTGTGCATTGCATCAAAACATCACTAGAATTGTTAAAATAAAATTGTTCAAAGTTTAAGGTGTCAGTCACACCCCTATGAACGAGACGCATTTCTAGCCCATATAATTCGATTAGTCTTCACTTCCAACGATTACTTTGTCAAAACTCATCAGTACGTCAGCACGAAGCGCATAGCTACAGATGGCTTTCTTCAGTTATAAACGCTGGTGTCCCTTCACGAAGAAAGTCGATGTTTTCTTATCTGTCGTCTGTCACATATTCCTTGAGGAAATCGTCGTTGTATCGATGCACATTGATCTTTGATGAACTATTGGTATGAGACACTATGAAACGGATTAAACACTACGGTGGTTTTGCCTTTGCGACCTGTCATTCACTTCTAAAGTTTTTCTCCTCCATGGTCGAATTTTTTCAAGACAAGAAAATCCATTGTTTTATTGTTCGCCACTTCAGTGTTTGGTCTCCATCTAGTCCATTCCAATAGAGTACATGATAAATTTCACGACCATCACCAGGATTATGACAAGTAAACTTTGCCATTCGCTAAAGACAAACATGTATACGACTCCAATGCAGAAACACATCAGAAATGAAATAGTCATACCCAGCCCGAGTTTGTCCACATATTGCATTATTATGGCAGCGTACAGAAGTCGAATGCAACACCATATCGTTTCAATCAACCATTCCATTCTGTGACGAAATGAATTTGTTCTTGGCAAAAAGGACACGTAAAGTCTGTCAGCACAGCTTGCCCAAATGAATCCGCAACCAGAGAATTCTCAGTTAGCCGGACAACTGCTATCGAAGACCTGGTGTCTTGATCGTTGAATTTCAAACTTCAATGGTTATCACATAAACGTTTGCTTTTTCGCTGCAAAGTGCGCCTATGACGCTTAGATTCTGGATTTCCACACGGAGGTTTCACAGCGACTTCTTTGTTTCTGGTAAGGACGGTCCAAGCAAATCTTACCCCGACGTTTCCCACGGCAGTCGAACTCAGACTGCTGAAATATCAGTCTGGAAAACTTGGTGGTGAGAGCATAAACTACTTTGTATTAGCACGACTTTATAGTGCAAAGCGTTCACTGTGTGAAACGTGCAGCCTGTCTTTTTGCTTGCATCTCGCGCAGGAAGCTACTAAGAGCTCGCTCAGAGCGATTCCACCGAATCGGCATGCTATTTACGTGTATGAACGTTGAACTGCTGCTGGGTTTATAGATAGTAAACATGCAGATGCTGTGAAAATTTACTTAATAATTTTCAAGGTAAAGGGCTTTCAAATGAATAAAAATAAACTTTATTACATTCGCGTTCAAAATTGGTTTGAAAAAGTTCTTTTGATCCGTATCAGAGACTGTAGAATTGTCATGAAGCTTTTCATTTTCGCGCATTCGAAGAAGACTTGTGTCGACAAAGTTATATCCAAAACAACATGCTTTATGAGGGAAACATCAAGAAACCGAGGCCGTATGTTGTATTTGATGACTTCCAACGTGTACACTTCCCTTATTTCATTGTGAGTTTGATAGATCTATTCGTGCACAGAACCTTTCAAATAGTATGTGCAGTATGCAGAAACCATTGAGTGTAGAGATAAAGTATTTTATATGGTTTCCCCAGTTTACAGCATCAGTAGTTCTCTTTCTTTGATTTTCATGTTTTTATGGTTAAGTATGGAAACATTTCTGGATCTTCCAGATATCGATACAAAATCGCTGTCAAATAAATGCATGAGGTAATATCGAAATGGTGACTTCAGGCACTTTGCTGAAGCCGATAGCACAAGCAGCATAGCTTTCCCGAACGAACGAATGAATGCATAGAGTTTCTACGGCCTTTCAGCCTTTGAAAGCTAGGTAAGGCCGTTGAATCTCTCCCTGTAAGAATTGACCCACCGCATCTCCCTATGCGTGTAGTAAGACTAATATCTAGGGAAATCGTGACGATTTGCTTTTTTCCCAAAATAATTCTGATGAATTATTGTGATCAATGGCCTTTGATACAACTCCATCCACTCATTCATCCATCCATCCATCTACCCATGGAGTAATTTAGTTCAGACATCCGTTCACTTCAATCGAAACAAGAATGGAGACGCGGTGGGCCAGTTACTCCCAACCCACAGGGGGAACGGGTTTCCAGCAGGCGAGGAGAAATTGCATTTTCATGCTAGATGCTGAAGGTCTAGTAGAACATAAGGCTGGGGCCACTCGATGTCTGCCTCTGACTGGAATCCTTGGCTGCTGTTCTTTCAGGGCCTGCTCCAGCTGTCTCTTGACCTCAAGAACTCTAAACGGAGTTGGAAAATAAGACAAACGTGCTTACACTTTTTAGCAATATTTTTTTAAAATTTAAAGCAAAGTTTTAATCGTAAACTATGTGGTTAAAAAGTATAATACGGGTATATAAAGCTTTTACTCGAGTTGCTGACATGGCAATCATTACTTGCGCAAGAGATAAATATTGACATTCTAAGACGCTGGCGATGGATAGGCCCTTCGCAGACCTGCTTCCAACATCACCAGGCAAGCCCTCACGTGGAACCCACAAGGGAAGAGGAAGAGAGGGAGGCCTAGGAACACCTGGCGCCGTGATCTGGAGGCAGACGCAAAGCAGATGGGAAAGACGTGGGGGCAGCTGGAAAGATTCGCCCAGAACCGAGATGCCTGGAGGGTGCTGATTGGCGGCATATACCCCAGACGGGGTCACAGGCGGAGGTGAGGTGAGGTGAGGTGATCACCCAATTAGAACCCCATTGCAGTGCCGAATGACAAAGGAATCATCTCGTCGCCGTCGCCGACGCCACCCTCGTCCTCCTCGTCCTTCTCCTCGTCGTCCGCGTCCCCCTGTGGGTTCGGGGTAAGAATTGATCCACCGAGTCTCGCTACGCGATTCGTAAGAGGCGAATAACGAAGGACACCGTTACTTGGTTTGCGTTTATTCCAAACTGTTCTCGTTCTTTTCGTGCTTGATGGCCTTACATAGCCTATAAAGGCTGATAGGCCATAAAACACTATCCATCCATCCATCCATCGTCGTCCGCGTCGTCGTCCTCGTCGTCGTCCACATCATCTTTGTCGTACTCGTCGTCGTCCTCGTCAGCGTCCTTGTCGGCGTCGTCGTCCTCGTCGTCTTCCTCGATCTCATTCTTGTCGTCGTCGTCGTCCTCCTCCTTGTCGTCGTCCTCGTCGTCTTCGTTCTCGTCGTCGCCATCGTCGTCCTCCTCATCCTCCTCGCTGTCCTCGTTCTCTTCCTCGTCCTCTTCGTCCCCCTCGTCGTCTTCGTCCTCCTCGTCCCCGTCTTCGTCGTCGTCCTCGTTTTCGTCTTCCTCGTTGTCTTCTCTCTCGTCGTCCACGTCCTCTTCCTCGTCGTCCTTTTCGTCGTCCTCGTCGTCCTTCTCGTCGTTTTCCTCGACGTCCTCGTTGTCCTTGTTGTCGTCCTCGTCGTCCACTGCGTCGTACTCGTCGTCCTCTTCGTCGTCGTCCTCGTAGTCCTCGTAATCCTCGTCGTCTTTCTCGTTGTCCTCCTCCTCGTCGTCGTTGCCTCGTTGTTGTCGTCCTCGTCCTCGTCGTCCTCCTCCTCGTCGTCCTCGCTGTCTTCCTCCTCGTAGTCGTCGTCCTCGTCGTCGTCCTCGTTGTCCTTGTTGTCGTCCTCGTCGTTCTCTTCGTACACGTCCTCCTCCTCGTCGTCGTCCTCGTCGTCTCCTTGTCCACTTTGTTCTCCTCCTTCTCCTCCTCGTCGTCGTCCTCGTCGTCTCCTTGTCCACTTTGTCCTCGTCCTCGTCGTCGTTCTCCTCCTTTTCGTCGTCTTTATCGTCCTCCTCGTCGTCTTTATCGCCGTCGTCGTCGTCGTCGTTGTCGTCTGTGTCCCTCCTCGTCGTCGTTCTTGTCCCTCCTTGTCGTCAACGATGTCATAGTTCTCCTCGTCATCGTCCTTGTCCTCGCCATCGTCGTCGTCCTCGTCCTCGTCCTCGTCGTTCTCGTTCTCGTTGTCGTCGTTTTCGTTCTCGTCCTCATCGTTCTTGTCCTAGTCCTCGTCATTCTCGTCCTTGTCGTCGTCGTCATCGTCGTCGCCGTCCTCCACGTTGTCGTCCTCGTCGTCGTCCTCATCCTCGTCGCCGTCGTTCTCATTCTCGTCGTCCTCGTCCTCCTCCTTGTCGTCATCCTCCTCGTCGTCCTCCTCCTTCTCGTCGTCCTCCTCCTCCTCGTCGTCCTCCTCCTCCTCGTCGTCCTCCTCCGCGTCGTCGTCCTTCTCCTCCTCGTCGTTGTCATGGTCGTTTTCCTCGTAGCCGTCGTCTTCGTCGTTCTTATCGTAATCCTCCTCCTCCTCGTCGTCCTCTTCTCCACCTCGTCGTCGTTGTCGTCTTCGTCGGCGTCGCCGTCCTCGTCGCCGTTCTCCTTGTCATAGTCATCATCATCAACAAAATGACGCACCACCACCATCATAATGGCGCACCACCACTATCATAATGACGCACCATCACCATCATAATGACTCACCACCACTATCATAATGACGCACCATCACCATCATATTGATGCGCTACCACCGTTATCATGATGCATTACCACCACCGTCATGATGCACAATCGTGATCATCACCACTACCACCACCCCAGAGTAGGTTGAGGGTAAGCATTAACCCATTGCGTCTCCCTATTCGTTTCGTAGAAGGCGAATAAGTAGAAATTTGAGATTTCACATCGAAGAGGCTCTGGTGATTTCGTAGTCAATTGCTGATTAACTTCTTTCATCAATTTATTTCCGTGACGAGATTGATTGTCGTGCAAATTCAGCTCTGAAATGTGTCTAAGAATCTGGAGTTTTTCAAACTGGGTTGATGGATAGATTAAACAAACAAACAAGAATTAAACAGACCAACGACAGAACGAGCAAAGAGAAAAAAATATGAGCGCAAGTACAGCAAGTACAGCAAGAGTAGACGTGACCAAACAAGAGAAGAACCTATAATTTAGTTGAATGGTTGGATGGAGTGTTACGGCCTATCAGCCTTTTAAGGCTATCTAAGGCCATTGAGCACGAAAATCACTAGAATAACTTAAGAGTTTGTGGAACGACGTCCCTAGTTAATCACCTCTTGGAATCACAGAGGGAGACGCGGTGGGACTACTCTGACCCCCAACGGGTTTGATTGGATTGGATTGGATTGGATTGGATTGGATTGATGTGTGTTACGGCCTATCAGCCTTTGTAGGCTATGCAAGGCCATTGAGCACGATTATCTCTAACAGTTACGGGTGAACGCAAATCAAGTCACGGTGTCCCTAGTTATTCGCCTCTTACAAATCGCGTAGGGAGACGTGGTGGGTCAATTCTTCCCCCGAACCTACAGGGGGACCCAACGGGTTTGAAGACGAGGAAAAGTAGCAAGCAAACAGGAAGACGACTAGATAGACAGGAAAACAAGCAAGACAAAGTATAAAAGATCGTTAATTTATTAGACAATGACTGAGAATTGTAAACTACGCTTCGAGCAGCAGGTATAATTTTGATAGCCCAAGGAGCGAAAACAGTGAAATGCTTAAATTTTCACGATTTTTATTGCATGAAAGCCAGAAAAAACGACTGGAAACGGGAACACGTCACACGAATAAAACAAAAACGAATTATCGTAGTGTGGGTAAAAGCCATTGTAAACTGGATAAAACGAACATTAAAACGTTTAAAAGTAATTTCAATACCGAGGAAAGAAGGGGGGAGGGGTGGGGGGGGGCCCTGAAATATATGCTCGAGTTACGACATGGAAACTGTAGGCTACCACACAAGGACATTCAAAACGATTGAATTATGATGGATAACTTCCTTTGATAATCCCGTTTATTGGCGAGTATGAATGTTTTTGCTAGTACTTCAACCAAACTCTCAGAAGAAAATGGACAAATACAAAGTCTGAATGATCCTTTTTTCTCTGCTAGTTAAGATGAAGACACGACAAAGACAAGATGTCGGAACTGGAATCCGTCCAAGACGACTCCTGGAATGAAGTATGTGGAGGTGAACGTAAACAACGTCATTAGCGCAAGTGAAGCCCTCATGTCAATGAAGAACTGATGAGCGAGGTAAACCATGAGACCCGCAACCATGAACACAATGATGTCTTGGGGCACTTGTAAAACCAGAAATCCTGGAGATATCATTTTGACCGATGAATCAGGACACATTCTCTGACCTTCCTTTTTGATTCCACTTCCTCGTGAGACGCTCCAAGATGCTATCTCTGGTCAACTTCTTGTTCTGGTGCCTGCCCTCCGGTGTGCACTTCTCACAGAATGTCCCGTTTTATTGCCCAACAATAGCTCAGTGATCGTCTGCAATTCCAATATAATCTTGAGAGTTTCCTGATAATGACACATCCTTCACGAAAGCGACTTGCATTTTTGGCTGTGTCCCGAGTGTTTTCGTTTTTACCGAAAGGAACTGCGTGCACTGCACTGACGCCGACATGCACGTGCCCACATCTGCGATTCGAAGCGCGATGATCAGCCAATCAGATTCAACGCCGCCAGCTCCTTTAATTTCATTGGCTAGTGGAAGACAAGAAATCAAGCACACTGAACACCACAAGAAACAAAAGATCCCGAAACCCTACACACTTCTCTCCGTCATCACGTAGCACGATTATCACGTGCGCATATGTGCTGCTCCTGTTTTTTCCCCGCCCGATTGCATTGTGGGCTGGGTGTTAGAATGGACCCCCCACGTCTCTCTCTGCACCTTTCGTAAGAGGGAGCGTAACTAGGGAAATCGGGACTGACGTGCTCTTATTCTGATAAATTCTCATGTTTTCGTGATTAATAGCTTTAAATCCATCCAACTGTTCCCCGCCTCAAAACAAAAATGTTTTACATTGCCCGGAACCTATGTATTCCTCTTATCACTTTAAACTCCTGGCTGCAAAGCATTTGACACTTTCTCCACTAGCTCAGCTGGGGGCATGTTTATGTGGATAATCTTAAAACTTCCACAAACATCAACATGTCTCCTACAAACAATAACTCTTACCGATAGGATGAAATCAGGAGGGATCAAACTCTAAATGCATACGTTAATATTTACGTTCATATACGTACATACATATACATTTAAGTCAAAAGGAGTCGAAGAAGCATAAAGGAAAGTGTTGTGGTCCTTCCTCAAGAGGAGGATCAATGGAAGATGAACATTATTCATTCAAATTTGATTTTGTTTTCATCCCTGCATCCGTCCTTCTGTCCGCCCGTCTGCCTGCCTGCCTGTCTGTCTGTCTGTCTGTCTGTCTGTCTGTCTGTCTGTCTGTCTGTCTGTCTGTCTGTCTGTCTGTGTGTCTGTCTGTGTGTCTGTCTGTGTGTCTGTCTGTGTGTCTGTCTGTCTGTCTGTCTGTCTGTCGATCGGTCTGTCTGTGTGTCTGTCTGTGTGTCTGTCCGTGTGTCTGTGTGTCTGCCTGCCTGTCTGCCTGCTTGCCTCTGACTGGTCTCTGTCCATTTATATTTGAGTGTGTGTGTTTATTTGTCTATGGAAAAAAATCAAAATTATGAGTGAATGAAGAAGCGAGCAGGCAAACGTATGAATAAGTAAGTACTTTAAGTGCAGGGGAGGAGATGAGCGCTGACGAGACAAGACGAGACAATGGGAGAAGAGCGTGATTGAGCGAGCCGCATCCGAAAATTTTCCGTCATATTATTTTTCCTGAGACTAAGATATGGGTTTTGTTTGAGTTGATATGACTATTTTATCTCATAAAGATAAGCGTAAAGGTGTGGGTTAGATTAGATTAAATTATAATAAGATTAGATTGGATTATATATATATAATTATAGATAGATAGAGAGAGAGAGAGAGGAGAGAAAGGAGAGAGAGAGGAGAGAGAGGAAGAGAGAGAGAGAGAGAGAGAGAGAGAGAGATTTGTTTATTTCGGCCGACGACCCGTCAAGACAGTATAATTCACATGTTATGTACAAATGTAAAACCAGAACATGTTATGTACAAGTGTAAAACCAGTACAGTCAGTAAAGCTAAGTGCCATACAAGTAAAAGAAAGTTCCAATCTTACAGAAACATCGTTAACCTAAATGACTGGTTGTAGTTGCTTGATGTACATATCAGGTGGCATTAATTTCACTTTATACATGATTTTCCTCAGTCGAGTTCGTGAGCCTCTCACAACGAAGTTTAAAAGCATAAAATATATACATCGATACATCGCGTGTCTTTCTTATATCACATCCATTGATCAGGTGCGTCACATCAATATACCTTGCATTTTTCAGGTATTTTGAAATATATTTATCTCGTAGGTCCCTATATATATGACAATGGATTAAAAAATGCCGCTCATCCTCGTACTCTCCGCAAAATGGACACTCTCTGTCTGCATCATGGTCAGGATTGCGCAGGTTTGACCCAAGAGCAAAATTTCCAACACGGAAACGTACAAATGCATCCCTAAATTTTCTTATATTTATGTAATTCAAATAACTCTCACACTGTATAGAGTGCTTAAAGGATCCATAAAAGGCAAGTCTGTTACTTTCACTAATTTTCATGTGCCATTCTTGAAGGGAGCAGTCACACAGTCTTTGTTTTAGCAATCTAATAAAGCTCTTTTCATTTATGTGCCCACAAGTTGTCCACACATAGCCAAATCCAAGTCTTGACAGACATTGTTCAACTGATTTTACCCAATTCAGCTTCCCACACACACTTTCTTTCGATAGCATTAAGTAGGCTTGCTTTGGCAATCTGCTTTCCGACATCCTGCTCAGCCGAAACCAGTATCTAATCGCCCGAATGATAGTGTTAATAAACATTGGGTATCTACCCAGCTCACCACTGCACATGACATTTGGAGTTTTTACAGAAACATTGAGAAAGCGCTTGCATGCAAACATGTGCGCCTTCTCAATACTTTCTCTTGTCTCCAATCCCCACAACTCTGAACCATAGAGTAAAGAAGGCTGTATTTGAGCATCGTACAAACGGAAAAAAACTGCTGTGTTCATAGTGCGAAGATGCCACATTGCCTTAATCAACTGTACAGTTTTTTTCTTGGCTTTTACACCCAGGCTTTCGAGAGCAGAAGATACCGATAATTTAGTAGTGAACACGAATCCTAAGTATTTATACTCATTAACCACTTCCAGATCTGCTCCTCCCATGGACCACCTTTCCCCTCGACCCAGAAAACCGCCCCTACGGAAAACCATGACCTTTGTTTTGTCAATATTGACGTGAAGACCCAATCTCTTGGATGCGTGATATAGGTTATTTATCTGGCACTGTAAACCAACAGGGGTAGTAGAAAGCAGAACAATGTCGTCTGCAAAGATAAGCGAAAACACCTCTGTCATCCCGGGCAGTAGCTGAACACCATGGCGCCCGTATGTACGAATGTACCTTGCAACGTGTTCAATGAATAGACAAAAAATTATCGGGGACTCGACTGCCCCCTGTCTTACGCCGACGGAGCAGTCAAAGAAATCTGACATGGTACCATTCCACCGTACACACGCCTGCACTTGTGAGTAAACCGACTGAAGCATTCTCAAGAACTTTGTTGAAATCCCCGACTCCGCCAGCACTGTCCAAAGACGAGCCCTATCAACAGAGTCAAAGGCCCGTCGGTAGTCAACAAAGGCGACGTAGAGTTTCCCTCTACCACTACCGTACACATGCCTGACTGCAAGAGAATGAAGGGTAAAAACATGATCAATGGTGGAATGGTCCTTCCGAAACCCTGCTTGCTCTAGGCAAAACTTGTCACATTTTTCTGCCCAGGCACGGAGACGGTTTGTCAACACAGACATAAAAATTTTACTTACACTACACAGCAACGATATCCCTCTATAGTTTTGGGGACTTAACCTGTCTCCGCTTTTGTGTATAGGAATTATGACAGATTTACACCAATTATGAGGGAAGTATTGTTTTTCATATATAGCATTAAAAAGTGAGACAAGAAAAGGGGTTATATATGCACTTGCACATTTGAGGTAATCCCCAGGAATATCATCAATACCTGCTGCTTTTCTATGTCTTATCCTAGTGATTGCCAGCTGTACCTCTTCTTCGCGTATTGGCGCATCCAGTTCCCCATGTTTGACAGTTAGATACTGGTAGTTATCAACATACATTACACAGTTGTTTTGGCCAAGCAGAGTCTGAAAATATGTTTTCCACTCGTTCATGTCTATTGAAGGGTTTGGGGACCTAGTATTTACTGCTTTTCGTACCACTGGCCAGAAGGCTGCAGAGTTTTTTACGGTATCTATTAGAGTTTGACATAAAGCTTTATTGTGCATATCTTTCTTTTCTCTGATAAGTTTCTTGTACTTATTTCTCACTTCAACGTATTGTTTTCTATCTATCGCCAATCCACTTTTTCTTGCATGAATGAGCGCTTTTTTGCGTCCCGTTTAGCTCGCTGGCAATCTACGTCAAACCATTTGGGATTACTTCTTGCCCTCCATGGTCCTGACTTAATGGTACGCTGCATACACTGAGCACTAGAAATTAATGTTTGAACAAAAACATCCATTGCCTCATCAAGATCGCTCTCTATCAGTCGAGACGCCTGTCCAAGGTTAGTTCTGAACTCAGCACTTTGTAGGTTCTGTTTCACCTCCTGTGCCTTCTCGTCCTTCCACAGAAATCTAGTTTCTTTACCCTGTGAAGGAGAGGCCCGTATGGGTGAACTACTACGTACACCAAAATCTACTCGCATCTCTAAGGGCATATGGCTAGATATAACATTGTGTCCTAT
>JAWQFJ010028678.1:0-5000 GCA_034096865.1 Theodoxus fluviatilis
AAGAGAGAGAGAGAGAGAGAGAGAGCGTCACATATGTATATACGCACTCGTGCGCGTGCACACACATACACACACAAACACGCACACACATGTACACACACACACCCATACACACACACACACACAAACACAACGCATGTACATACACACATACATGTAAACACACATACACACACACACATGTACACACACATACACACACAAACACACACATTTACACACACATTTACACACACATACATACTCACTTACACAAAAACATGAACACACACATGTACACACACATACACACACATACATGCATACACACACATGTACACACACTTACATACAAACACACATACACACACAAACTCACACACACACACATACATACATACATACATACATACATACATACATACATACATACACACACACACAACACACACATAAACACACACACGCATGTTCACACACATACATACACATACACAGTACAAAGACACACAAAAACACAACACACACATTAACACACACACACACCACATACGCATGTACACACACACACACACATGCGTATGTGGTGTGTATATATAAATATATATATATATATATATATATATATATATATATATATATATATATATGTGGTGTGTGGGGGGGGGTTAATGTGTGTGTTGTGTGTTTGTGTGTGTGTATGTGTGTGTTGTGTGTGTTGCGTGTGTGTGTTTATGTGTGTGTGTGTGTTTGTGTGTGTGTGTATGTATGTATGTATGTATGTATGTATGTATGTATGTATGTGTGTGTGAGTTTGTGTGTGTATGTGTGGTTGTATGTAAGTGTGTGTACATGTGTGTGTATGCATGTATGTGTGTGTATGTGTGTGTGTACATGTGTGTGTTCATGTTTTTGTGTAAGTGAGTATGTATGTGTGTGTAAATGTGTGTGTAAATGTGTGTGTTTGTGTGTGTACGTGTGTGTGTACATGTGTGTACATACATGTGTGTATATATATATACCCCAACATACCACTGCGCTTATTTAGTGTTTAGGAAAGATATTCATCGCTAAATACATGTATAGTTCTTCAGCTTTCTTTACGAATACATCACAGGAAAGAAATCCAAGGCGGTTCGCCATCTTGACATGGATAAAAACTACTTTTCTGACGGAACACTTTTATCTTTGTATGGGGCAGTCTGCTGGAGAAAGTCAGTAAAGCTAAATCCCTACTATTGATTTCAGATTAAAGCTAGCTTAAAGATATTGCTCCGTACATTTTATCAAAAGTTTTCGTGAGTGGCATTTTACATGAAATAGTAATATCACTTCTTTGGTTTATTCAGTGCAAATTATTTTCACTGGACCCGTCTGATCATTTCTCAGGATGAACAAATCTTTGGACAACATAATTTGATAGTAGTATATTGATTTAATCAATCATTCTTAAATGAAAAAGGGTGAATTCTCCAGTTCTCTCCCCAACCCCACCTCCCACCTCACCCCCACTCCACTCCCATTTGGAGACTAGATCAGTCTAGGGTCTAAATTATCTTTTTCTCAATAATGTCTTTCATTGAAATAAAAATGAATAAATTGTTTTCTATTCCAGTGTAAACAACTCTACTTGTTTAGGGGGACAGTCTGGTTTATTCTCAAACTATTTGCAACTTGGTTGAAATTCTTGAAACACAAACGACGTTGAAATAATTAACTTTGTTTTATTCCAAGCACACGATTAGAAAGATCTTGAAAACTAATCCAGAGTTTTCTCTATGTCAAAGCGTACTTGCACGAGTTTTCAGGGTGATGTGACTTTTGGGTTGAACTCAATTGAGCTTGCCTCGATCAGAGCTTTGTAGATTCTCTAGGAAGAAGCTATGATAGGAGAGAAGAATGTGTCTGTTGAAAGCAGAATCTTCTGTATTCTCATTCTCCAAGTAGCTGCAAGGGTATTCTCATAATGTGCCCAATATTGATCCTGGGACGCGGAACGCTTTCAAATCATCGGTACTCGAAGAAGACACCCTGGTGATCGAAGACACGCGACGTCGATGCAGGAAGATCGATTCTGCTGCTTTGAAGATCGCTACTGTCTTCTCTGCAACGCTATTGCGCTTCGCCATCACCAGGAAATTGCAAGTGAAATCTATCTCTCCACAGAAACTGCACTTCATGAAAATAAGCTACACTCGAGAGTGCCATCCATCCGCTTTAGTTTGACAAAGACTTGCATGTGATGAGAGAAGAAATTTCAACAGTACATTCAACAAAGTTAGAAGACAGCTGTTACGAATCGAATGTGCCGATTGGTGTGTGCACGTGATTTAGTTTTGACTCTGATTACTTTTAGCATGAGTTGGTGACTTAGTGACTGAGGAGTGTTCAAGTGTGAGTGGATGATCCGATTGATTGTATATTTGCCGAGTGACAGCTGTGTGCGTCACTCGAGCGAATGAACCCCAGGGAGACGGGTGAGTGGTGATTTTATCCGTTATTATTCTATATTGTAAATACCGCGGATGTATGATGATTGATAGTGAAGGAACAGATGAGTTAGTTTGCGTTGTTTTCAGGGTTCTTTGGCATGGTAACGAGTCGCTAAAACCCGAACGGAGGCTCGGAGCTCTACTGGCGGGGGCCGGTGTAGAGACTGTCGCGGGGGCCGCTTGAGCATTTGTAGACAGATTGTCGGCGGGGGCCGCACGTTAGCTCCTGTGAGCCCGGGTGTGGGCCGGGGCTGTTGAGCTGTTGAGTGATTGTGGCGAATACACTCATTTATATATCTGTGCTGGTGTTGATGTCTTTTCTTGTTTATTTTCATTGTGCGGGCTAGGCTATCCCTAGGCCCAGTTAGCCGGTCCGTAACAACAGCCACTCGAGCGAAGTTTTCGCCGGCCTTCCACCCGGCTTCTTCAGCGTTTTGTAACTGACTGTGGTGACTTGGTGTTCATTTCAGTTGCACGAGAGCTAGAACATGCTGAGGAAAACAACACGTCATTTGGACCGTCAACAGTTGGACTCGCATAGACTGAATAGGATAGAATAGATTGGATTACTGCAAGACAGTGACCGCTGGAAATACAGCTTACCGTCGGTAAGATGATACCAAGGGAACTTGCAACTCTGCCTTAGTAGCTCTGCATCGAATCGATGTATAAGCTTTTTACATTTCATCGATAGCCCTGAAAGGGGGTGGGGATGGGTTTGATTATGAGAGTCCTTTGGAGAGCACGAAGACTCAAGCTGGACGGAAAAAAATGTTGACGGTCTCCAGCTCGAGGACGACATGGCGTGCTGGCTTGGACGTTGGGATGGTGTTGGAGTGATCATTTGAGTATGCCATTGACCAGGGGGTATAAGTGCGTGGTTTGAGCACCATCAATCGGTGGAAAGTCACACTATTTAAAAACACCTTTACCTGTACGTATGTTCATTTCAGTAAAGAACAGAAAGATCCACGGGGCCGGGAAGGGCTGTCTGATAAACTCACGACACAATAACACTCCTGTCCTGGGATTATTGTCATACTTCTTCAGGCGGATAGGAAATCCAGGACCCTGTCGCTAACTTGTGTTCTTATCCCCTGAGTGGATTTGTCGTTGGTGAGCGCAAAAAAGGATGACGCATAAAGTAGCCAAGAGCCAATGATTCAATTGCGTGAGGAAGAAACGGAACTACGTGTCGTCTGTGAATCATCGAGCCAATCTGAAAGGGTCACTTTTGATTTGCACATCGCGTGTCACGATGTCACTTAGGGACCGATACAATGCTCGGCGACCAGTTTGTTGTTGGACGTGAGCTGGTCTCAAATCTTCCGGGGTGGTTTTGATAGCACTGTCGCATTTTAATGATCTGGCTCTGTTCCAATTCCCCTCGGTGGCGTGTTTGCTTGTATGGTACTGCCCCAGACTAAAGGCCTCCTCAAGCACGGACACATTTCTGGCAACTATGCTGTTTCCATAGGAAACGTCGTGCTTGCAAGTCACCAAAAATAGTTCTGGGCGTGCTCAAACGTGACAATGTTATGACAACAATGCTTTTTCCATTCGAGATATCTCCCTCGCAAGTCTCACGAGCAGTGTTCTGTCGAGTGTCTACACAATAGGAACGCGTACTGTATTTTCATGTCCGTCGGACACATCCTTAAAAGCCAATCAGATGGGTTCGTGCTTGTGACGTAGCGGTAGTCACGTGTCCAGCAACATGTCCTAATGGCGGCATAGCCTCACTCAATCCGAATATTCTGTGGCTTCTGTAACGTTATCTGTTAGTCATAGGATGTCCTGATGAATTTCTTGTACAGTTCCACATCACTATATCTTTTCAATGTGTGCAGTGTATTGCGAAACACTTGTTGTCGTCATACTGTGCGCAGCTTACTCCATCGAGGTCAAAGAAAATATCACACACACATACACATACACACACATGCACACACCACACACACACACACACACACACACACACACACACACATATATATATATATCCTTCTTGAACGACTGGGCGGAGAGCGGAGTTAATAACATATCTAAGATGCGAATTCACTCCATAGGGTGTTTTTCTCGGAGGGTTTTTGTGAGGAACTGGTGGGTTGGGGAGTTGTAAATAGAATGGAATACCACAATATCACTATGAGCACGATGTTACGGGGAAAGCTGGAAATGCATCTATTAATACACTCAGGCAATAGTAACACTCGCGGTCTAGTGGTGCCAGCTCTAAGTGCACATGGGGAGAAACTGTTGTCGCCACAATTCTAAGAGATGGGAGTACATGATGCAGATCCCTCGACGCAAGGCAATAATCAATTACGTTACTGCCTGAGTGTGACACGTAGGTGAATTTCCCAGACTCTTCTCCGAGAAAGCCATTTAAAATAGTAAGATTGTAAGCCGTACACGATGCCAACAATGAGTGCCCGAACTCTTTAACAACACTATCTTGAGAGTGCCGTGTCTCGTTCATAACCTCCGTCATCATGTTGAATACATCCCTGTTGTCATTCGTGTTAA
>JAWQFJ010028678.1:10000-13569 GCA_034096865.1 Theodoxus fluviatilis
TCTAATCTCGCTGGAAACAAGATTTCATACTCTTGTCGTGGAACCAAACGACGAAAAGATTGACCTGATTTTTCAATACAAACACTGTATTCATTTTGTTGTTTAGACTGCAAGTGTAACTTTTCTGACTTGCGTTCCACTCAACACATTTTTCACCTAGTGGACATGTACTCGATTAATTGACTCGATTAAATTGAACTGATGTATTTGATATACATTTGTATTAATCCGGAAAAAATATGAAATCATACTTCATTCATTTGAGCATTAGTCTTGACAGCGTTCAGCGGACGAAGTAAACATCAATCTACTTCGACCATAACGTAAGTGCGAGTTGCAGACAAAACTATCACCGTCACATGACACGGTGACGCCGAATGTCAAATCACTGCTATCTTACGGTCGTAATTATCGGACAAAGTCTGAATAATCTGAGAAAGAAAATCGAATTGGTTTATTATGTGTATGAATACGAGTTTTTTTAATCGACTTCGGTCAATTTCGCGCTGCCTTGCAGTGATGATTTGAATACGAAGCAGTCGTCTGCAAGGCGAAAACGATCTCGAAGCCAGCGAAGTTTCGACCATGAATGGAAAAAATCGTATTACGACCGTCAACCACTTTCTCTTCAAACCTCGATTCTGAAAATTTGATACATTCAATCGGACCTAACTTCCAGTTAGTGTGCAAAATCTCAAGGAAATCCGTCCAGTAGTTTTTGAGATATAAGCCGTTAAGTCGGGACAGACACACACACACACACACACACACACACACACACACACACACACACACACACACACACACACACACACACACACACACACACAGAGATAAAGTCTGTAGGACCTCCAGTAAACCTGGAGGGATAATTCTTTGTCCTTTACCAGTGTTCTCAAATTCAGTGTTCGTCATTAAACAGCTTCAAAAACAGAATTGACACGATGTTCAAAGACTACATGTACTGTGATGATGTTGGCCACCCGCTGTTGCCACGTATACCACTCTCTGCCACTCATAAGCCACCGGAAGAAAAGTATAGATAATAGGCACGATCTTTTAAGATCGTTAGAACTAGGGTAGTAAAAAGTGAGAGTAGCCATAAGTACTGATCAAAAGATCAGATAAAGGCCTCGCAGCCTAAGACATCTGAATAAAAACCGCTGGCGCTGAACCTCCAGGTTTTGGCATTTAAAAAAAGATCGGGTTCGAACCCGCAACCTCTCGAGAAAAGAGGGGGAAAACACACACACACATAAAAACACAAAAAACACAACCTCTCGAAAAAAGAGAAGAAAAAAAAGTTTCAGCGCAGAATCAAACCTGGTCATGCATGACCAAGAGTCCAACGCTCTACCAGCTGAGCCATTAGAGAATTGCTATGACAGAGTGTTTGTAAAGCATGTAAATCCAATTCTAAGCTATCGGCCCAGGAACAATCAACCATATATTTTAAACATGATGGATAGGTTCAGGAAGCTCCTATTATGACATGTTTTGCTTTCCTTTGGCATGTCATAGACGCTGAATTAACACTCACACAGTCACACAGAGGAGGAAGTGTATTATAGATGTTCAACCCAGACATGTGCATTCGTACTCATTCAGTGATTCACGCACACACCGTGTGTGGTACTGCTACCGAGTACCGTCATTCTACAAGCAACGAGTCAATCCTGTTAACACGATTCATAACTGGTAGGTTTTTAGGCTAGATTCGCTTCGAAAAGTTGCAGAAAATCTGATGGTGGTAACAATCTGACGGTATAACAAGTTTTGACAAGGAAAAAACCAAGCAAGTAATCATTCTGACCGTTGTCAGCCATGTTCACCACGACAACGGCAGGATTCTAACGCATCATGAAGAAGGCTGAAATGGTCGGTGTCGGTGGTTGTTGTGACTCTTGACCGGTACTGTACTCCATGCACCTTAACGGTCCGTGTGATTCGGGTGTAATCTTAAGCTTAACGACGTTTATTGGCAGTATTACACCCGAATCACACATAGACCGCAGGGCGTGCCTTCGGATAACAACTCCTTCTACAGGTCCGCTCAGCCAAAATATGGACGATGTTCCCATATTATATTATGATAGTACATGGTATTGGGGATTGAAAACAACAAAGTTCCCTCTTCGATCGTATCTATTAAACAGTGAAAAATGACTTTTAAAAGTGCGAATTTGTATGATTCAAAACTATACAGGAGTTACTTCCCGTGACACATTTTCGTAGTTTTGGCCAATCAGAAATTAGGTCAGATTTACTGCGGAGATTTCACCATGGCAGCGTGTGCATGGGCCAATTGTAAACAGTGGCTACATCAAGCTTTTTAAACTTGAAAAATTCTATGAGGTAGGCTGTGTAGCATTTTAATAGTTCCTAGTGCTAGACTTGCATGCGTGGCGGCTATTATGCAGTCTAGGTGCAGCAGGTTGGGTTATACATAGTAGGGCTGTCTTTCCAGAAGTAGTCTAACGTACTAGCCTTGAAGTTGTCGACAGTGTTCGCAGATACGGCGTATTCACCCTTCTCAAAAAATCTCCTCGCAAATGACGTCACGTTATTCGCCGTCAAATGATCACGTCATAGATTTTGCAAAATGGAGTCTGTTGAATCGTTTTCATTGAAACACCAAAATGTAAAAAAGTCACTTTCTTTTCAAACCTCGATTCTGAAAATTTGATAATATTGAATGGGACCTAACTTCCAGTCAGTGTGCAAAATCTCAAGGAAATCCGTCCAGTAGTTTTTGAGATATAGGCCGTGGAGACGGGACAGACAGACAGACACAGACAGACAGACAGACAGACAGACAGACAGACTAATAAAAACCGCTGGCGCTGAACCTCCAGGTTTTGGAGAAGAAAAAAAGAAGATCGGGTTCGAACCCGCAGCCTCCGAGAAAAGAGGAGGAAAAAACGCACACACACACAAACACAAAAAACCAGGTGGGTTCGAACCCACAACCCCTCGAAAAAAAGTTTCAGTGCAGAATCGAACCTGGTCATGCATGACCAAGAGCCCAACGCTCTACCAACTGTGCCATTGTAAACTTGTAGGTATGTGAAGCATTTATAACGACCTTGTCATAAACCCTCGTGGTTCGTATTTTGCACTGTAAATTGTAGACAAATGGATGATAGCATAAACTGTTTGGTATTTCATACGGATCTAACCCATCAACGTCAATATTCCTTTCGTAGTATCGCATTTTGGCGCCTGCTGGTAGAGTGTCGCAGGTGCGACAGGAGTGATTAAGATTATTGTGTGGTTAAATGTCGTTATGATGTGTGATTGGGTTGCCGGTGTGGAAACCAAATCAGTAAATGCGTTCAAACGGCCGTTTGGCGCATAGCGTTAGAACTTTGAGTGACAGGGGGGTACTGCGTCACTCGGAAAAGGGGTTGGGGTGTCGTACCAGGGGGTGTGAAGAATGCCGCACGGGGGCTTCACTTAGTCCGACACGGTCCTTTAGCCGCGAAAGTTCGTGAGACACTGATTGGGCCGGGATCTAGAAGCGGGAAAATTCTCATTACGGGTTGCACAATGATCACGTGGGATAGGCA
>JAWQFJ010028681.1:5000-17500 GCA_034096865.1 Theodoxus fluviatilis
TTCTGGTGCGAGGAGACCACTCCACACTCAGACAGTCATGTTACTGCGTCGTCAGCGCGTATCTGGTCACGTGGTTCCTCCGACCCTTGTAAGTGTTTCCGGTTTTCTGTCTCAAGTGACCTCTCTCATTACGTGGCTTTCCAGTCATACTGGAGGAGAATGACTCTCTCTCTCTCTCTCTCTCTCTCTCTCTCTCTCTCTCTCTCTCTCCCTGCGTCTCTGTCTCTCTCTCTCCCTCTCTCTCTCTCTCTCTCTCTCTCTCTCTCTCTCTCTCTCTCTTCCTCTCTCTCTTTCTATCTCTCTTCGTTTTCTTTCTCTATTTCTGTCTTTATATCTATCTATCTCTCTGTCTTTCTATGTCTCTCTCTATCTGTCTGGTTGTAATGTATATCTTCTATGCTATGAGACTACGAGAAGAGACAAATTCTAGTATTGCGTAAATATGTTATCATTAAATGAAGAAAAACTGTGAATAAGACACATGTCGATTGATCCTAAGTGGTTGTAGAAATTGGCATCATCTCTCTCTGTGGCTGCTCGAGTAATAGCTGAATGCAAAACGATGTATAGAGCCAATGAAATTTAGAAGGCACTCAAATGAATGCTATGTATTGTGATCCATTCAAATGGGCAGTCGGCCTTCGAATATAGTTCAGTTCAGTTCAGTTCTCAATCTGCCTGCCTGCCTGCCTGTCTGTCTGTCTGTCTGTCTGTCTGTCTGTCTGTCTGTCTGTCTGTCTGTCTGTCTGTCTGTCTGTCTGTCTGTCTGCTTGTCTCTCTTTCTCTCTATGTCTCTCTCTCTCTATCTGCCTCTGTCTCTCTCTCTCTCTCTGTCTCTGTCTCTCTGTCTGTCTCTGTCTCTCTCTTTCCTCCCCCTCTCTCTCTCTCTCTCTCTCTCTCTCTCTCTCTCTTTCCCTACGACATTTCACCCCCAGCCACCACGACTACGGAAGGAAAAGGTAGGCTCGCCAGGGAAAATAAATCTACAAAAAGTGTCGGAATCGCCTACGTAAACTCTTCAGTTGAAAATACATTATTATTTTTCCAGTGATGACTGAACGTGTTAAGAGTCATGAGATCTGGAATATAAATAGATCACATCCTGTTGGGTGTCTGGCCACTAAGCACGAACCAGATGGAAATTCATCGTGACAGCAAATTTCTTCCACACATCTTCTGCTGATGGAGTGGCTCAACTTATATGCGTTAGCAAAGGACATGTACATCATCATGGTGGCCCCTAGTCTCGAGAAAGACGTATCTGTACAGTCATCTGTGCACGCAGGAAGTGGTCTGTAGTGCAAGTTGGGATTTACAGAGTCGCGAAAAGACAGGACACTGGAATTCTGTTGTTGTCGCAGGGATGGATTCAGCTCGGTGGCGACGTTGTCTTACTGCCCGGGATTTAATGTGGTGCGCCTCTTCAAAGGTCTTTGGTGCTTTTCTTGTAATTGAACGCCTGTGCGTTCTGACTTTGGCTGTCTCGACAGTTCAGCTACGGACATGTACATGTACATCACAGAATAATACGAAGATAGCAGAAAGCAAGCATTAGTCGAATTTGGAACATGTCCGACAGAGATAACTCTTAGCAAACAAACAAATATAAAGTATCAGTACCACACATATATTTATTTGCATATTGTGCAATGAAACAGTCAGCCAAACAGTTGTCAAATAAATAAAAAGGCATACAACATATGAATAATCGAAATAAACAAATGCTTCTTACAAGGGTTAATAATTAAAGTCTACAAAATCTTCACTTACACGAAATGCTTGCCATGAAAGTATATTGTTGTGATGAAAAACACTTTCTATGTATGTGATTCCGCCATTCCCTATGTACGTATGTTTTAAATGATCTCTTATTACACATTACACACAAGAACTGCAAGACCAATTACAATTGTATGAAACAATTTCATCCTCATATTCACTGATAGGCAGTGTATAATAAATTAACTGTTTATGATGCTGAGAGCAAATCAGATTTGTTTTTTTCACAAATTTTTGGGGGACATGAAGTTTTTCACTTTGCAAGCTGATGTTGCCACATCATATCTGCACTAAATTTAGTGAGCTGTAACGCCATATTTGGCTATGTTTACACTTATCTACAATTAAGTCATACATTTGCTCTTGCATATTCTTGCTCGAAACATTTGTAATGATGCAAGAAAGTTCGAAAGGAAGCGTTTTTCTTTCTTTTAAAGTAATACGAGAAGGCTGTTTACTTCTCGTGTCCTGTGATCTTAACACGTTTTGTTCGCTCCGCATTTGATTCTGCGAACGTTGACAGCTTGCACCAGACACTCGTTTCTATTGAGAACATGGAACTAAGTAGTAGTGTGCTCAAAATACCTAACAAGATGTGTACAGAATGTATCTAACTACACAACCGGTAGTGACGTAACTGCAACAAGATATCGAGTGGACGGAAGTACCTAACAGCACATGAACAGTTTTACTAGTAAGGCTCCCTCTTCTCTCTCTGCGGAACCGGTAGTAAGAGAGTGGGATTCCGGTGGTGGACGGAAGTGCGTGGATGCACATGCGCGTTGGACCTGCCGTCTAGTCGTTGATCATCCTCTGCTTGCCCATGTTGATGCCTGCCTGGGAGGCGCCCTTGTTGCTCCCGTACTGAAGGCTGACCGTGTTCTTCGCCTCCAGCAGCTGCTCCTCCGAGAATTGGCGTTCGTTCTTCTCCGCCATCTTGGGGCCCAGCATGGGGCCCTTGTAGTCAGGCCGCGTCTGTGCCTGAAGGAGAGAACAGCGGTAAGAGTTTGGGGATGACATAGAAACTCCTTACACTTCCTCAACAACAACGCCAATTCCTTATAATGAGCCTAGACGAGGAAATAGAGGTAAGAGTTTGGGGATGACATAGAAACTCCTACACTTCCTCAACAAAAACGCCAATTCCTTATAATGAGCCTAGAGGAGGAAATAGAGGTAAGAGTTTGGGGATGACATAGAAACTCCTACACTTCCTCAACAAAAACGCCAATTCCTTATAATGAGCCTAGAGGAGGAAACAGAGGTAAGAGTTTGGGGATGACATAGAAACTCCTACACTTCCTCAACAACAACGCCAATTCCCTATAATGAGCCTAGAGGAGGAAACAGAGGTAAGAGTTTGGGGATGACATAGAAACTCCTACACTTCCTCAACAACAACGCCAATTCCTTATAATGAGCCTAGAGGAGGAAACAAAGGTAAGAGTTTGGCGCCAACATAGAAAAATCCTATGTGTGCTACCAGCTTTAGGCGGACAGACCAGCCTCAACCTTCTAATGCGAACGCTGCGGTTTGGACTGCTACTCCCGCATGGGACTCCCGAGCCACAGCAGACCCTGTTGACTGGGCGGGATTGGCACCCAGCGGCGCGGATCCCTGGTCCTTTGGGGACTGACGGACGCATATTGGGAGACTGTCACCATACAGATGTCATACCAATTACCTCCCTCACAAATGCCATTTAAGAAAACTTCTGTTTAGTGTGGATGCAGAAACTGACATTATGAATGTTCGGCTACATGTAAGACAGCTCAAGATATGACTGTATGATGCTCTAACTAAGATCTCGAAACACACGAGTCATGTGAGAAAAGTTTACGATAATTCCATCAAAAGACATCAACAACGAATCCCATGGCAAAGATACACACATGTACGAGCGTACAGTGACGAAAGGAATGTTTTTCTTCCAATATTTTGACACCAACGATTATATATACATGTATATCGTGGGTTTCAAGTTCTATTGCAGTCATCAGGAAACTCCCAGCACTATTTCCATTGTATGGATACACAGAGGCGCTTGGGAAACATTCTTCTCCAAAGGTCCAGTTGACTATATCCATCATTTGCCTATGGCGGACTTCAAATTTGTGACAGTCATCAAAAGACATCCACAACTCATTCCCTGGCGTGGATACTTTTAAATGAACCTAGTACTGCTTCAGTATCCTACGATGCAACTTAAATGTGTCTTCGCTTAATTCTTGGCATACAAAAGTGTGTGAAAAAACGTCAACCACACATGTCCTCGAAAGATATCCACCACTCTACCTCAGCAAAGTGTACAGAGACTTATTTTTAAAAAGAAATTTCTGCCATCGCCACGATATATTCAAAACAGAAACGTGAAGGTGTTCTCATTGAATCCTCACTCTACAGAAAATCATGTGAATAAGATATGTAATAAATGTCATAAAACGAAATCTTCCCATGGTATGGACACGTAGGGTGACTTCAGAAATGGGGCCGGTCCTCCAAAAATAAGTCGCTCGGATACCATGGGTGATTTTCATATTTGTGTCATCATAGGGTACGCTTAATGTCCTTCAAAATGATACCAAAAGTATTACGACATGTGCAGCGGTTGCTGAGCTATGACAAAATGAATAGGTAGGTACAAAACGGCTTTTCAAGTTTGAGCTACAGTTTGCATAGCAACCCCCTACTTGAAATCAAGCTCTGTTAATGAAATTTGGCCCAGAGCAAACTCTTGCATGCATCCCTCAACAGTCCATGAAAATGAGTCACGTGTTTGAATTAGAGCCCGCGGCGTGTAACCTTACCCAATATTTGACCGATCTGTTCACGAATACATGCCCGATCTGTTCACGAATACATGCCCGATCTGTTCACGAATACATTCCCGATCTGTTCACGAATACATGACCGATCTGTTCACGAATACATGCCCGATCTGTTCACGAATACATTCCCGATCTGTTCACGAATACATGCCCGATCTGTTCACGAATACATGACCGATCTGTTCACGAATACATGCCCGATGTGATCATGAGGTGGGGTGATACGCAAGCAAGGTGTTATGTTCCACACTGAAATTGCGGTGCCTATCTAAAGACGTAAAAAAACATTTAGTGCTAGATTTGAAATCTGAAACTCTTGGAGTATACATAGAAATGCTCAGCTTTCTGAATCGAGTTTAAATCTCAACATCGCTGGAGTGACCTCCCTCGGACGCATTTTCGGCCATATCTCGACTTGAACAACGCATCCAAATGACTCACTTTGGGATAACCTGTCACACATGTTCTGTTACAACAACAACAACAACAATTCTATATCACACATAGGTCATGTTGATAAACAGTCACCAAAATACACCTACCACTCTTCCCATGGCGTGGATGCAGAGGGTCACCTGGGGAATGTTCTTCTTCTCCCAAAGGTCCACCGTCTGGAAGGTCTCGTTCTCGGGCACGCCCCACTGCTTGACGAAGGCCTGGAAGCGCTCGATGTTCTGCATGAGGGCGAAGCCTCCACCCTTGGTGTCAATCTTCTTGACGCTGCCAGGAATCAGCTTGTTGGCCATCCTGTGGTGTGGTAGACAGGCAAGAAGGAAGGAGTGGAGGTGAAGTCACTGAGCCATGAGAGTTCATGTTGTATTTTTGGGGGAGGGAGGGAGGGAGGGAGGGAGGGAGGGAGGGAGGGAGGGAGGGAGGGAGGGAGGGAGGGAGGGAGGGAGGGAGGGAGGGAGGGAGGGAGGGAGGGAGGGATGGAGGGAGGGAGGGAGGGAGGGAGGGAGGGAGGGAGGGAGGGAGGGAGGGAGAGAGAGAGAGAGAGAGAGAGAGAGAGACAGAGACAGAGATAGACAGACACACACTCTCTCTCTCTCTCTCTCTCTCTCTCTCTCTTGGCTCCATGTTTACTACAAGATTGTAGTTCAATTTGCTCCAATTAGATCTTGTTCCCAGAGCCAAGGCTAGTGCTGCTCAGATCACAAGGTGTATCAGAAAGTTACAATGTTTATCACCCGATGTCTTTTTTAAGATGTTCGATGCACAGGTGTCCAGCGTTCTTATGTATTCGGCGGAAGTATGGGGTCTGGATAACTGTTCAGTCATTGAGAATGTACATATCCAAACAATGAAAAGATACCCCAATCTACCGTCAAGGGCTCTAAATCTAATTGTCTATGGCAAATGTGGAAGACACCCTTTGTATATCAGTTGCATAATTCGTTCTTTGAAGTACTAGATACGGATATTACGTCTGGAAACTTCACGTTACCCTCATCTAGTTTATAAGATGATGTTAAATTCCTGCAATCAACAAATTTGGGCAACTAATATCAAGGAAGTGTTGTATAGATATCCTTTTCAACAAGTATGGGATAATCAGATGGTGCATAACGATAGAGCATTTTTCAAAGATTTGAAAGGGCGCTCAGTCCAAGAGTACTGTAGCTATTGGTCACAAACCCTGTGGAATAGTGAAAGGTACTCGTTCTACAGGAAGTTTAAAACGTGGACAAAAGAAAGCTATTTATTTGCTCTGGACAGAAAGTATTTACGTGACGTCTACATCCAGTTTAGAACTGGCTTCAGCGAGTTGTTCTGTCACAAGAATAGATATAAAGATAGAGCGGAAGATAATTTGTACATCTGTCCTGCTTGTAGGGAGACTTTTGAGTGTGAAATTCATTTCCTATTTGCTTGTCCATTGTATGAAGACATTAGACAGAAGTATTTTTTCATTTGATTTCCCTTCCGGAATAAGAAGCGCAGATGTTCTCATCAACACAGGATTGTACACAAATAAGAGCATTGGCAGTTTATCTGTACCATGCGTTTAAGAGAAGACGAGAGGCGCTTGAGACTGATTTTTCCTCTGCCGACGCAGTATGAACACTATGTATGTTGTGACAGGCTGGTGGCCTAACAAATAAACAGTTCAGTTCAGTTCAATTCAGTTCTTTCTCTCTCTCTCTCTCTCTCTCTCTCTCTCTCTCTCTCTCTCTCTCTCTCTCTCTCTCTCTCGCTCTCTCTCTCTCTCTCTCTCTCTCTCTCTCTCTCTCTCTCTCTCTCTCTCTCTCTCTCTCTCCCTCTCCCCCTCTCTCTCTCTCTCTCTCTCTCTCTCTCTCTCTCTCTCTCTCACACACACACACACAAACACACACACACACACACACACACACACACACACACACAAACACACACACACATACACACAATACACGTACGACGGTGTCTGTGTGCTTATTATGAATGTATGCATGTGTGCTACATGTACGTGTGTGCGCGTGCATACAAACCTGTAAATGTGCGTGTGCGTGTGCGTGTGTGTGCGCACGTGCGCGCGCGCGCGTGTGGGTGCGTAAGTGTATGTACGTGCGAGCATGCATGCATGTCCTGCATGTCCAGTGCGTACTTGCAGAGGATGATGCCGTCCTTGAGGAGGTCATCGAAGGGCTTGGACTTGTCCAGGGGCTCTCCAAGGTTAGCCTCGATCCAGGCCAGGGCCTGGGACTCCAGCTCGGGGTCTCTCTGCAAAGGAGAATGGGACACTGCAACACAGACTGCAAAGGAGAGTGGGACACTGCAACACAGACTGCAAAGGAGAATGGGACACTGCAACACACACTGCAAAGGAGAATGGGACGCTGCAACACAGACTGCAAAGGAGAGTGGGACACTGCAACACAGACTGCAAAGGAGAGTGGGACACTGCAACACAGACTGCAAAGGAGAATGGGACACTGCAACACAGATTGCAAAGGAGAGTGGGACACTGCAACATAGACTGCAAAGGAGAATGGGACACTGCAACACAGATTGCAAAGGAGAGTGGGACACTGCAACACAGACTGCAAAGGAGAATGGGACACTGCAACACACACTGCAAAGCAGAGTGGGACACTGCAACACAGACTGCAAAGGAGAATGGGACACTGCGACACAGACTGCTAAGCAGAGTGGGACACTGCAACACAGACTGCAAAGGAGAGTGGGACACTGCAACACAGACTGCAAAGGAGAGTGGGACACTGCAACAAACACTGCAAAGGAGAATGGGACACTGCAACACACACTGCAAAGGAGAGTGGGACACTGCAACACACACTGCAAAGGAGAGTGGGACACTGCAACACAGACTGCAAAGGAGAGTGGGACACTGCAACACATACTGCAAAGGAGAGTGGGACACTGCAACACAGACTGCAAAGTGGGACACTGCAACACATACTGCAAAGGAGAATGGGACACTGCAGCACAGACTGCAAAGGAGAGTGGGACACTGCAACACAGACTGCAAAGGAGAATGGGACACTGCAACACAGACTGCAAAGGAGAGTGGGACACTGCAACACACACTGCAAAGGAGAATGGGACACTGCAACACAGACTGCAAAGGAGAATGGGACACTGCAACACATACTGCAAAGGAGAGTGGGACACTGCAACACACACTGCAAAGGAGAGTGGGACACTGCAACACAGACTGCAAAGGAGAATGGGACACTGCAACACAGACTGCAAAGGAGAATGGGACACTGCAACACAGACTGCAAAGGAGAATGGGACACTGCAACACAGACTGCAAAGGAGAATGGGACACTGCAACACAGACTGCAAAGG
This sequence comes from Theodoxus fluviatilis, assembly GCA_034096865.1. Classification (NCBI taxonomy): domain Eukaryota; kingdom Metazoa; phylum Mollusca; class Gastropoda; order Cycloneritida; family Neritidae; genus Theodoxus; species Theodoxus fluviatilis. The sequence continues at coordinate 13,401 of JAWQFJ010028681.1, forward strand.
AGAGTGGGACACTGCAACACAGACTGCAAAGGAGAATGGGACACTGCAACACAGACTGCAAAGGAGAGTGGGACACTGCAACACAGACTGCAAAGGAGAATGGGACACTGCAACACAGACTGCAAAGGAGATGGGACACTGCAACACAGACTGCAAAGGAGAGTGGGACACTGCAACACAGACTGCAAAGGAGAATGGGACACTGCAACACAGACTGCAAAGAATGGGACACTGCAACACAGACTGCAAAGGAGAATGGGACACTGCAACACAGACTGCAAAGGAGAGTGGGACACTGCAACACACTGCAAAGGAGAATGGGACACTGCAACACAGACTGCAAAGGAGAGTGGGACACTGCAACGCACACTGCAAAGGAGAATGGGACACTGCAACACAGACTGCAAAGAATGGGACACTGCAACACAGACTGCAAAGGAGAATGGGACACTGCAACACAGACTGCAAAGGAGAATGGGACACTGCAACACAGACTGCAAAGGAGAGTGGGACACTGCAACACACACTGCAAAGGAGAATGGGACACTGCAACACACACTGCAAAGGAGAGTGGGACACTGCAACACAGACTGCAAATGAGAATGGGACACTGCAACACAGACTGCAAAGGAGAGTGGGACACTGCAACACAGACTGCAAAGGAGAATGGGACACTGCAACACAGACTGCAAAGGAGAATGGGACACTGAAACACAGACGGCAAAGGAGAATGGGACACTGCAACACAGACTGCAAAGGAGAGTGGGAAACTGCAACACAGACTGCAAAGGAGACTGGGACACTGCAATACAGACTGCAAAATAGAATGGGACACTGCAACACAGACTGCAAAGGAGAGTGGGACACTGCAACACAGACTGCAGAGTGGGACACTGCAACACAGACTGCAGAGTGGGACACTGCAACACAGACTGCAAAGGAGAGTGGGACACTGCAACACAGACGGCAAAGGAGAATGGGACACTGCAACACAGACTGCAAAGGAGAGTGGGACACTGCAACACATACTGCAAAGGAGAATGGGACACTGCAACACAGACTGCAAAGGAGAGTGGGACACTGCAACATAGACTGCAAAGGAGAGCGGGACACTGCAGCACAGACTGCAAAGGAGAATGGGACACTGCAACAAAGACTGCATCGATGGCGAGCAGACATGCATTGGAAGGCACACACAGGTCGAAAGAGACGAGTGACAGCTCCCTAAAGAAGCCATAGGGTGTGTGGCCATGACGGAGAAGAGTGGTCGTACGCGTCACGATCAGGGACAGAACCTCAGCATCCTGTCAGCCTCTATGCATGAGTGCTAATAGGTAGCCCGCCTCTGCGAAATCTTATTTTCAACAAAGATGATCTATTTCATTTGCTTTGTACATTTTCGCCTGTACTCAGTGTACTATATTTACGAATACAGGAAATAATTACACATCGAACGTTCAAAAACGAATGTTCATAAATACAACTATTTTATAACGACGTTTAGAAACCGTTCTAAGACATAATTGGAAATTACTTGTTGACGTAATCCCAGCAAGAAAATAAAGTTGATGCCGAGAATTCTGCTATCGGTAAAGTTCATCCGCCGATGAACATACGCCCAAATCTGAACATGACTCTCTGAAGTCGTATCGTTATGCAGTTTATGAAGGGCGTAGTAAACATGATGGATAGGTTCATCTCCAGTAGTCTCCCCTTCTGCATTAGTGCAAAGTCAGCTCCTCAGCTTCAGCTCGCCTACTGAAACCCTGTCTTCTGACAGGCGGATGTAGGCGAGCAGGCTTTGGTGCTTGATTAAATGCGAGGTGCAGAGCTATGATTCACTACCTGGGACGGAAGAAATCTGGGTTATCAATATTCATGATGGGCACCTTTGGCATTTGCATCTCATGTCTAGAGTTTTCGCAATGTATGACATTTCCTGCACTCTGTGGCTAGCAGTATGGGGCATGTGACATGACACGGTGCGACTTCTAGCCATGAAACACCAGCACTGATTCACACACTATGACACGTTAAATATAAGCTTTCAGGAGTTAGCCACAGAATGACATCATCATGATGATGGGGCTAATAGCTAGCCTGCTTTCAAGCGACTGTGGGACCAGGATACACTATCAATGAAAGGTCCGGTGAACTTCACGAGAGTCAAGAGCAGCCTCGAGTTGCACAGACTCAGCGATTGTAAGCGCTGAGCAGCGCTTGCGCCGTGAAACGGCTTGTTCAGAAGGCGTAGCGCTACAAAGCGCTGCATGTGATTCGGCGCTTTGCAGCGTTGCGCCTTCTGAACAAGCCGTTTCACGGCGCAAGCGCTGCTCAGCGCTTACAATCGCTGAGTCTGTGCAACTCGGGGCTGCTATCTAGTAAAATGCCCTTCCAGATATGAAACAATCAGCGTTTATCACTTGAGCACAACCATAGAACTGGATCGTGAGGTAGGAGTGGTATTTGTCAAGGAGAGCAAACAGCACTGGATAGTGGCAGAAGCAGCAGCAGTGTACTAGAGTACTGTTAAACTCCACAGCAAATGCAAAGCGTGCGTTTCCGTTTGTGTCGATGAAGCCTAAGCTTCCGACAGTGCTTTCTGGATCTCTGCCTCTGTGTGTGCGCTTGTTCGCTTTAATGCTGCTTGTAGCTGAGGTCATGCAGTTGTAGGATAATCCTTGTTGCGTAACCATGTTGTGTTGCTTTTTGTCCCATCTCATAATCTTAGACCTCACGTATAGATAGAGTAAAGATAATATTTTAATGCGTTTTCAATTTTTGCTTCATTATTTTTCACGATAAAGACATTTCTCTGGAGCCGATAAAATGGCGTAGCACCAGCACATACTAAAAACTTCTCTTTCCACGTGCTGTTCACATAATTACAGTCCCCGAAACCAAAACAGGCAAATAAATTGGAGTGGAGTCAAGTGGAAAAGGAAAACAAAGCTTTGGGCTGCTGGCCAGAGAAGACTGGGCAGGGATGTAAACATCCCTTTGTGGCAGGAGAGCTACACCACAGTGCGGAGTTACACCACTCCAGGGTAAAGTTAGACCACTCCAGTGTTTAGAGTTACGCCACTCCAGCAGGCCTTGCAACACACAAAAAGCCAGATAAGCTTGCATGCAGCTCCCTGCGTCTGCTACTTCCGTCTGCCTTGGCACCACTGCTCCGCTCTCTCAAAACTCGGTGCCATGGACACCTCGACATCTTAAAGGCGCCTCGGTGCCTCGCTTATCCTGATCGTAGAAAGCTGCCATACACTGGCTTTCCCTTTGAGCTTCTCTACTATGGCCCCCTTCGTGTTCTCAGGGCCTGCTTCAGTTGTAGTTGCTTAGTTGGCATCAGCATTTCATGTGCCACCTGTGGGGTAACCCAGGACACTGGGAATTAGAACAGATACTTGGCCTATTCGTGCTTACAAGAAGCGCAGATCTATGTGAAACAGTCTTAGTTGTGTTTAGAAGTTTCTTTACAAAATAACTTAATTGTCTTGGCCTCACTCATTATGCCTGAAGCAGTACTATCGCAGACCAGCTAACGAACTCCCAACGTCCTACTGTAATGGGATAGGGTCTGCTCATGTAGACTAAAGTCAGTGTGCTGTGTTTGCATTCCTGTCTAGTCCCAGTATTATGTACAGGAATGTGGTGATCTTTGCAAGCATTGTTGTAAATTTAGCGGTGTTTGTAGCTCTTTTACTAGCATCGCTTTTGATGTCCCCGTGTCTTGCAGCGTGTCACATTGGAATCAGTGCAAGCTCAAACTGATTAGAAAGATGCCATGTAAAGAAGAAGGGTTTGATTGTCTGATTTTCTATTATGATCATGAATCGGAAGCACGTTCAAAGGCAACTGTGTTCTGGCACCATTGCTCATGCACACATATATATTTTGGATGAGCAAACTTATTTGTCCTGTTTTACTTTTTGTGATGCGCATTGTTGTTGCTTTTTGTCTTCTTGTTCATCGTTGTCGTCGTCGTTGTTGTTGTTGATTGATTTAAGTTGATATTACAAACGGCACTCAGAAACTTTTCGTGAGAGTACACCTGAACATCCCAGTGCCTTTAACCACCTGCACCACTCACAGCACAA
>JAWQFJ010028681.1:30000-41285 GCA_034096865.1 Theodoxus fluviatilis
TGTTTGGGAGTGGCGTGTTTTCCCTTAACATCCATTTTGTCTGTTGCGCAAGAAATCCACCCTCTGCCCTTTCCCTGATTCTGGGTCAATCTGAACCAGCTCGCTAGCAAGAGCTGAAATTTGACATACGTTTCTCACGGCAATGCAGTTTTCTTGCGCAATTACTTTCGAAACCATATTTTACCGTAGGTTTGCTGTGAAGTTATGGGACTTCGTGAACTACGTTTTGAAGTATAGCTCATGTTACAACTAACGTCCGGATTGAACCTTGCATAGCTTCTTGTTCGATAAAGTGGACTTTAACCCCTCCTCAATTATGACTGTCTTAAAACGTGAGGAAAAGTGTGACAGCACAACGAAGAGTTCTTACACCTGCTTACTTGCTCATTCACGAAACCACCTGGTCGTTGTCGAGACTGCTTCTTAGATAATACTTCGACAGGTGAGACATGCAGTCTGAAAGAATCTACACTGATATGTGTTTGCTTTTTACTACATCACTCGACTTGTTTGTCTCTCAGTATCGTCTTCATTCTGCTCGAGACCGCCTGAATGAATATGGTTGGTATGGGTAACGATCCTGGGTTGCGACTCTCTCTGCAGTAGGAACTTGTCTGATATGAAATACACTAAAACGTAACTGCTGCTGACTTGCACACCCTTTGATTTCGACTCAGCAAGCATTTCTGTTCCTTTGCTTGTTTTATCTGCTTCTCAACAAATCACGACTGGACGTCAAGGTTATCCAGGCAACCGAGCACCAACCAATTTCAATCATCACGGGGCCAAATAGTCTATGCTGTGATGCTTGATACGCGAGAGAGTGAATAAGGTACATTTCTGTTCACTTTAGACACTTTACCAGGTGCAAGCAGCAAAATCTGTAGACTCAAAGAAATAGGGGATCCCATAAATTCTAGAAGGGTACATACTGGACACGGTCTGAACAGCACCTGGAGCGCACACGTGCCATAAATCAAGATGCTAAAAAGTCACTCACTACCACTGTGCCCTGCGTAGCATAGTGCGAATCCTTCCACAAGTGACAAGATCCTACGTCCATAATTCTTCACAGCCATGGGAAGCTGACCTGCTTCCCTTGTTATGACATCCGGGACTGGCTGTCTGCGTCGTCGTGACCCGAGGTTAAAGGTCAATGACCTTTGGTATGGAGCTGACGCAATGAGCAATTTTGTTGAAGTACACTAGCAGTCAGTTTGCTTTATCCTTGTGGAAATAAGTTTAACAACGTTCAGCTATAGACACGATTGGACATACCTGTCCTTTCAAGCTACAGTATGTCGATTCTGCGCACTGCGGTGAACCTTGATATTTCCCCTGTCTTGATTTACAAGCGATGGAGAGTGCAGCACTGTGTGTGCTTGTGTCTACATAGGCCTTAGGTGTGCAACGTGCGTACACCTGTGTGCATGTATGCGCAGGTACCTCTATATGTGCATGTGCGTAAGCGAGCGCCAGTGTTGGGTGTGCATTTTTTAATGTGCATACATGAATATTACTCTCACGTCCATCTTCTTTGTTTCTTCGCATGGCAGTGTTTCTAAACACACCTTGGTGTCCCCCAGCTCACAATCCCTGAGTTTGCATGACTGCTAAAGCGCATCTCACTACACGGTTATGTATCGCTCTGGTGTTTCTCCTCCAGTGAAACCTTACATTGCAAATCTCATCGTATCCAGGGCTTCTTGTGGAAGGTGTCTACTACAGAATTGGTGCTTCCAGGTCTTCGAGTGGTCTAGGTCTGTTGGCATCATGCCTTCATTGTGATAACATCCCATCTGCGTTCATTTCCCTGGAACAGATCTGCCAACCGTACGTCATCAACAGTCTCCTACTTGGAACTCGTCCGTTCTCGATGTGCCTTTACCGCGGCAGCTGTCTCGTTTAGGCATGACTGACTGCAGGGATGAAGTGTCTTTCTGGCAAGAGATGGAACTAGAAAAGATGCTCTCTCTCTCTCTCTCTCTCTCTCTCTCTCTCTCTCTCTCTCTCTCTCTCTCTATATAACATACATCAAGCCAAATTGCCAATTACCAGCAGAGCAGTGCTATGGCTTGCGAGGACGTCAGAGGAAGGAAGTTCTTGCCAGAACATGCATGTCCCCATCTCCAGCAGGAATGGGGGAAGTCCCCTTTATGTCCCTCTCAGTTCTGCGTGGTTACCCGTGGCATTGCCGCTGCTGCACGTGCAACATGCTGTTGTCAGGTCGCGCAATAGCATTTCTCTAACATACTAACAAGTGTTATGAAATATATAACTGCTCCACCACGCTAACAAACAGTATAAACCGCTTTTCCAAGCTAACAACCAGAGCAAACGCACTACCACAGGCAGTGGTTAAACTGTGTTTTACCCATGCCACTTCGTGGTACACAAGCTCAGTTTTGCCATGCCACTTCGTGGTACACAAGCTCAGTTTTGCCATGCCACTTCGTGGTACACAAGCTCAGTTTTGCCATGCCACTTCGTGGTACACAAGCTCAGTTTTGCCATGCCACTTCGTGGTACACAAGCTCAGTTATGCCATGCCACTTCGTGGTACACAAGCTCAGTTTTGCCATGCCACTTCGTGATACACAAGCTCAGTTTTGCCATGCCCCTTCGTGGTACACAAGCTCAGTTTTGCCATGCCAATACATAGTGTAAAAGCACTGCTTCATGATGACAATATTAAAGAAAAACACAACTTTCTCGTGCCGTCAAATGGCACAAAACCACGGTGTTCCCATGCCAAAGCGCACTACAAAAACGCTGCTTTTACTCGCCATCAGCTTCCGGCAAAAAAGACAAAGCAGTCTCCCTATTAAGATTCCACAGTCCTCGCCATCTTCTCTAGTCTTAGCACGCTAGGATGTCGATTGAAAAAAGAAAGCAGACTATATCTTTCTTGGACAAATATCTCCCAACACATGAGTCTAGTGTGTGGAATATGGGCAATAGCCATAAACAGCTGAACTGCTTGCGTTTATCCCAAATCTCCGTTGTGGCACGGTTCATATGTATTTACTTTGTTTCAGATGTCTCTAACTTGTTTATTTGGAACTAAACGAAAACGAACACTTTTTCTCAATAGAAAAAACAACAACTTCTGAACACAATTAGGAGCTTACAGAAAAGTAAGAAAGAACATAGGTGTATTCAACGTGACTACAGTTTCTTCTTGTTCGCACCCATCCCATGTTAAAGGCAAGGTGAAATTATTTCCCTTCATCCACGAATCTACTTACATCTTTCATTCTCAGCTGCATGCAATTGTGAAAATGCAGGTTGATCCTAGAGTTAAAACGTGAACACAACCTGCTCCTTTCGCCTCTACTCTGCAACCAAACATCTATGTTTAAAAAAGAACTCTCTCACTGACTGATACTTTCCTATAGAAAAAACAAAAAGAAGCACGCTTTTCTTATCGCTTTCTGAACGCTCCACGCCATTTTGAGGGCATGACAGCTCAGCCAGAGGGGTTGTTTGTGCACTCTGCTACTTCTCTCCTGTTACCGCCACACCCTGATCGTCTTTCCAGATTCTCTCCTGGCTCCGTGGCCACAGGAACCGTTCCTTCCTTCCGTCGCGCCCCCTTCCCTGTCTTGGCGAGTTCACGGCTCGTAAGAAGAGAGTTTCAGGGTGAGAAATGCTCCACACATCAGCCCACCTTCCATCACCCTCCCACACATCCCCAAGGGCACCTTCGCAGTCCAGAGCTAGGATGTGTGTCTGTCACTGCCTCGAATGGTCTGAAGGATTCGTGGGTGTGAACACACTGCTGCTGATGCTACTCTGCTGAATTCGATCGACTGAGGTAGAACATCGGCTTCTAACAGAGCACAGAAAATATAAAGAAGGTATTCCAACGCAAAACTTGCTCTGCAAGCGTGCGTGAGGACAAACTCACATGCATACATGTATGCACGTATACCCATTCCCGTGCGCGCGCGAGCAATTTTGTTGAAGTACATCAGCAGTCAACGCGCGCGCTCATACACAAATACATGCACACTCGTTAATAAACACATGCATGAACACACACGCACAGGCACACCGAAAAGCAGACATACGCTTAGACGCACGTTTGCGTACGCACACGCGCGCGCGCTCGCGGGCACACATGCACACACACGCACGGACGCACATTCACACAAGCACCGACACACACACACACACACACACACACGCACACTAACACACGCACACACACACACACCCCCCACACACACACACACACACACACACACACACACACACACACACACACACACACCACACAGGCACACACACGTACCGGCACGCACACACAGCACAACACACACACACACACACACACATGCACGCACACACATACATACACACCCATGCAGGCACACACACACATACACACACACAGGCACATACACGCACGCGCGCACACAGACTGACTTGTTCACAAACCCTGACTACAAAAACAGCAGGCAGTTCCTAGTTCACGGCTTGGGTTTGCCATTGTTTGCATTTACGAAAAAGTGGCTTGGAAAATTGGCAACAAGCGCGAAACGGTTACAAGGAATGCGGAAAGGAGAGGGGGTGGGTGGACTGTGGGAAGGAGGTGGAGTGGGAATGGACATGCTAGCACAAGAGTTAAGTCACATGCAAAGATACTGACGAAAGTGCAGAAGTAGCGCTTTGTGCTCCAGGAGTATATAGTCCTTGGCGGAAAGCATGAGCGTGGCCAAGACGAGGTACGCTGTGCTGAGTACCTTATTGGTAGAAATGTTCCATATGTTCCCCCTGCCTTCACCAACCAACTACAACAACTGCGTGTACACAGGTAGGTGCCCACAAATCCTGTCAAGATCTGGCTGGAACCTTTCACGGGTCACGTGAAGTGTTTGACCGTTGAACTGGGGTGGACTCGCCATGTGGTGAGGATAAACCTAGATGACATCCTGTCCGAGCATACACGAGAATGAGTATTTTTTAACAAAGCCCTCCAAGTAAGTGGACAAAGAAAATGTTTTGAATATACATGTACAACATATTTTCAAACCATTTCGTCACGTTCTTATTCACTGTTTTCATTCAGATATCCCTACGCGTACTGCAACAAGATAACAGAAGTACTATGTACTTAAGGGGGAGCCCAACTATAGTTTCAAGTACCATGGAAGTCCACAGTTGTCATGAAACTTTGAACCTGTCCTCTGTATAGACACAGACTGACATTTCGCGTGGTTAGGAACTGTGTGACAAATGATAACTTTAACACGAAGACTCACATACTCTCAAGCAGCCAGAAGAAACACGGCGACATTGTCTATCCGGAGCATGAGCCAACCCCCGGTGCACACTAAAATGCTCCTTTCGTTCCTTGTAAATCGAGTGCCGCCATTCTTTCACCGGTTTTCCTTGTCCTTATCACCGTTATGCGCCGTCGCAAAAAAAGCATGCATAGGAAGTCTTCCTGATCTGAGTTTTGCCTCTGCTGTACAAAAAGGGGTGAGGTGGTGGTGGACTAGGTGAACCTGCTGTCTCGAGCATCATTGGAGTAACCGGCCGAGTCCCGTTTCCCGAGAAGGCCTTGCCAGAAGAAATGGTGAGTGCGAGGTGTTGATTTTCCCGTTGTTTGATTGGTAATTGCGTGAAGTGGTGTTTCTTGGGGGTGGACGTGGCATGTGGCTTCCTGTCTGCTGTTGTGCATGGGGGCTGGTCTCGACCTTCCAGGGTAGTTGGACTGCACGATTAGATGAATGGGATCTGACCCTGTTCCCGACGCTTTCGTCAGTAGCTTCTTTGGGTGCTTGGGGCCGCCCCTGGCTGAGCTACTGGAGCAGGCCCCTGGCTGAGCTACTGGAGCATGCCCTGGCTGAGCTATTGGAGCAGGCCCCTGGCTGAGCTACTGGAGCAGGCCCTGGCTGAGCTACTGGAGCAGGCCCCTGGCTGAGCTACTGGAGCAGGCCCCTGGCTGAGCTACTGGAGCAGGCCCCTGGCTGAGCTACTGGAGCAGGCCCCTGGCTGAGCTACTGGAGCAGGCCCCTGGCTGAGCTACTGGAGCAGGCCCCTGGCTGAGCTACTGGAGCAGGCCCCTGGCTGAGCTGCTGGAGCAGGCCCCTGGCTGAGCTACTGGAGCATGCCCTGGCTGAGCTATTGGATCAGGCCCCCGGCTGAGCTACTGGAGCAGGCCCTGGCTGAGCTACTGGAGCAGGCCCCTGGCTGTGCTACTGGAGCAGGCCCGAAAAGCCCGGCAGCCAGGGGTTGCAGCTGATGAGGAGGTAATCAGCAGTTCTGGTCATATGTTACGCTCGCCTTTCATTCTTCTGTAAATAAACGCCGGATAGCAAGGAGAGGTCTCATTGTCTTCACTCTGTAAATGCTCCAACACCAAGCAAGGAATGTACGTATGCAAGGAATGTACGTATGCAAGGAATGTACGTATGCAAGGAATGTACGTATGCAAGGAATGTTCGTATGCAAGGAATGTACGTATGCAAGGAATGTACGTATGCAAGGAATGTACGTATGCAAGGAATGTACGTATGCAAGGAATGTACGTATGCAAGGAATGTACGTATGCAAGGAATGTACGTATGCAAAGGAAGACTCCCAATATGGAGTGGCCAGCTCTAAGGAGAGGGGGAAAGAAGTGGAGAACTGGGCAGACCTGCTTCCTCTATGTGGAGTGCCTCTCTCTGTCCACTTGAGTTTAGCAAGGTCCGCCCTGTTTCACCAAGAAGACAGCAGCCATTTACAGAACTCACGGCATGAGTCTCAACATATGAACCCGAGGAAAGTGTGTTTCACGCAGCGTTTTTATCCTTATCGTGGGCTTAAACTGCTTTACATCTAGTCATCGTCATCGAGGTTACAGACCATATCTGGTTTTGTATATCAGTGACAAACTTGCACGCTGCCTCTGTCTCTGTCTCTCTCTCTCTCTCTCTCTCTCTCTCTCTCTCTCTCTCTCTCTCTCTCTCTCTCTCTCTCACACACACACACACACACACACACACACACACACACACACACACACACTCATTGATTCATGCTTAGTACCATTATCTTTAGAAAGTGTTCAACTTGGTGGCAAGCGGGAATAATTAAGATCCTCCCATTGCATGAGAACTACCTGCTTGTCCACATTTTATGACTGGGAATGACACTATAAAATTAGTTCAAATGATACCTGCGTAGCAATTCTACGTACCTTAATCAGGCCGAGTTATTTTTCTTCCAGTCTACTTGCTTTTTTTTTTGAAAAGACGTTTGCCCGCGCGCGCGCGTGTGTGTGTGTGTGTGTGTGTGTGTGTGTGTGTGCGGGCGCGTTTATCTGTGTCTGTGTCTATGTGTTTTCGTGTTTGCGTCTCTTGATGAATTATTCATGCATGTGTGCGATTATTAGTGTAAATCATCTATTATGGGGCACACACACACACACACACACACACACACACACACACGCACGCACACACACACACACACACACACACACACACACACACACACACACACTCGTGTTCATGCATGTGAACACATGTACTCATCCGTGAATTTTACAGGAGGATGATAGTGCTTTAGTGCGTGACTAATGGACGAAAGCTTTGGGCTGCAAAGCCAGTTTGGTCACGTTTGTGTGTGTGTGTGTGTGTGTGTGTGTGTGTGTGTGTGTGTGTGTGTGTGTGTGTGTGTACTCTGGTGGACTGTTCCTCAAGGTAGCCACACATAGTAAAAGCATGCCCAAACAGCCAGGATTTATTTGTTTGTGATGTCTGGCACGCTCATTCCAAGGTGCCAAGGCTCAAGGTGTGGGCAGAACCGCCAAACTCTCTCTGGCAGCAGAAGATAAAGGGCACCAACGAGCACACACAGCCCCTAGAGAATGCTTCACTTCTACTCACTGACCCTCCAACCTGGCGCCAATGCCACACGCGCTGCCGAACAGACGAGGTGAAGAATGCAGGACTGCATGACTGGCTTGCCCAGTTGTTGCTGGGGCTGGTCCAAACACCACACACTTACACAGGAATAACAGCCACGCGCTTTCAAACACTTACAACGTTTACTTCGAGACGGAAGAACAGGACTGCAAATCTAAGTCCAGAGGTTCCCCTACTGCGTCCGAACTCCACAGCGTGCGTGACGTGTGTGATCCACAGCGTGCGTGACGTGTGTGATCCACAGCGTGTGTGACGTGTGTGATCCACAGCGTGCGTGACGTGTGTGATCCACAGCGTGCGTGACATGTGTGATCCACAGCGTGTGTGACGTGTGTGATCCACAGCGTGCGTGACGTGTGTGATCCACAGCGTGCGTGACGTGTGTGATCCACAGCGTGCGTGACATGTGTGATCCACAGCGTGTGTGACGTGTGTGATCCACAGCGTGCGTGACATGTGTGATCCACAGCGTGTGTGACGTGTGTGATCCACAGCGTGCGTGACGTGTGTGATCCACAGCGTGCGTGACGTGTGTGATCCACAGCGTGCGTGACGTGTGTGATCCACAGCGTGCGTGACGTGTGTGATCCACAGCGTGCGTGACGTGTGTGATCCACAGCGTGCGTGACGTGTGTGATCCACAGCGTGCGTGACATGATGGGTGTGATCCACAGCGTGCGTGACGTGTGTGATCCACAGCGTGCGTGACGTGTGTGATCCACAGCGTGCGTGACGTGTGTGATCCACAGCGTGCGTGACGTGTGTGATCCACAGCGTGCGTGAAATGTGTGATCCACAGCGTGCGTGACGTGTGTGATCCACAGCGTGCGTGACGTGTGTGATCCACAGCGTGCGTGACGTGTGTGATCCACAGCGTGCGTGACGTGAGTGTGTGATCCACAGCGTGCGTGACGTGTGTGATCCACAGCGTGCGTGAAATGTGTGATCCACAGCGTGCGTGAAATGTGTGATCCACAGCGTGCGTGATGTGTGTGATCCACAGCGTGCGTGACGTGTGTGATCCACAGCGTGCGTGACGTGTGTGATCCACAGCGTGCGTGACGTGTGTGATCCACAGCGTGCGTGACGTGTGTGATCCACAGCGTGCGTGACGTGTGTGATCCACAGCGTGCGTGACGATGTGTGATCCACAGCGTGCGTGACGTGTGTGATCCACAGCGTGCGTGACATGTGTGATCCACAGCGTGCGTGACGTGTGTGATCCACAGCGTGCGTGACGTGTGTGATCCACAGCGTGCGTGACGTGTGTGATCCACAGCGTGCGTGACGTGTGTGATCCACAGCGTGCGTGACGTGATGTGTGATCCACAGCGTGCGTGAAATGTGTGATCCACAGCGTGCGTGACGTGTGTGATCCACAGCGTGCGTGACGTGTGTGATCCACAGCGTGCGTGACGTGATGTGTGTGATCCACAGCGTGCGTGACGTGTGTGATCCACAGCGTGCGTGACATGTGTGATCCACAGCGTGCGTGACGTGTGTGATCCACAGCGTGCGTGACATGTGTGATGCACAGCGTGCGTGACGTGTGTGATCCACAGCGTACGTGACATATGTGTGATCCACAGCGTGCGTGACGTGTGTGATCCACAGCGTGCGTGACGTGTGTATCCACAGCGTGCGTGACGTGTGTGATCCACAGCGTGTGTGACGTGTGTGATCCACAGCGTGTGTGACGTGTGTGATCCACAGCGTGCGTGATGTGTGTGATCCACAGCGTGTGTGACGTGTGTGATCCACAGCGTGTGTGACGTGTGTGATCCACAGCGTGCGTGACGTGTGTGATCCACAGCGTGCGTGACGTGTGTGATCCACAGCGTGCGTGACGTGTGTGATCCACAGCGTGTGTGACGTGTGTGATCCACAGCGTGCATGACATGTGTGATCCACAGCGTGCGTGACATGTGTGATCCACAGCGTGCGTGACGTGTGTGATCCACAGCGTGTGTAACGTGTGTGATCCACAGCGTGTGTGACGTGTGTGATCCACAGCGTGCGTGACATGTGTGATCCACAGCGTGTGTGACGTGTGAGATCCACAGCGTGTGTGACGTGTGTGATCCACAGCGTGCATGACATGTGTGATCCACAGCGTGCGTGACATATGTGTGATCCACAGCGTGCATGACGTGAGTGTGTGATCCACAGCGTGCGTGACGTGTGTGATCCACAGCGTGCGTGACGTGATGTGTGTGATCCACAGCGTGCGTGACGTGAGTGTGTGATCCACAGCGTGCGTGACGTGAGTGTGTGATCCACAGCGTGCATGACGTGAGTGTGTGATCCACAGCGTGCGTAACATGACGAGTGTGAGCCACAGCGTGGCCCTGGTGAAAACGGAGTTAGCAGGTTACATGATGGAGAGCTGTGAAGATTCTATTACAGGAGGCAGTCGAGGGCTTATCTCCGTCTGGCTGGGATAATAATAATAATAATAATAATAATAATAATAATAATAATAATAATAATAATAATAATAATAATAATAATAATAATAATAATAATAATAATAATAATAATAATAATAATAATAATAATAATAATAATAATAATAATAATAATAATAATAATGTGTAGATTTTTTAAGCGCCTTACCAATGAGTTAAGACATGCTCAAGGCGCATTTGTCCTGTCTTTCTTAACAGCTGCTCTGTATATACTCTGTATTGCTTCATATGTCCTCTGTACTGTACCATTCCTCCACCACCCTCTCTCCATGTCTACCTTTCTTGACAGGTGCCGCGCTGTCCCTCGCCCTAGAGCCAGTTGCTGCCATGCAGCGTGTGTATGGTGTATGAGGCAAATCTCTGGTGTCACCTGCTCATCTAAAGAGGATTGTGTTGAAAGTTTAGCATGCTCTCAAACAGCAAATATTCTGTACTAAGCTGGAAAATCTTACCCTTAGGACTGGACAAAATTAGACAATCATATGACGTTTGGAGATAGGCAACGATCGATTGAGTGAAATAAACAGAAAGAAAAAAACCCACCAGCCACACAACACCATTTCCACAATTCATTCTGACGAGTGCAGAAAAAAAGCATTTTCTTCCTTCCTGAGAGTTGTGTCGGAAATGTTTATGTGTCATTGGTTTTCATAGTGCCTGTATCTACATGTACACGAGGGTTGTGAAGACAACACAAAATACCTGTCAAGTGAGAGAGAGAGAGAGAGAGAGAGAGAGAGAGAGAGAGAGAGAGAGAGAGAGAGAGAGAGAGAGAGAGAGAGAGATTGATTGATTGATTGATTCTTTATTTATCAAGGATGAAATTTTAGGCATTTCTGCCTTTCTTACAAATTGTCCTTGCTCATAAAGAAATGAAAACATTGATAATTAAGAC
>JAWQFJ010028687.1:0-10643 GCA_034096865.1 Theodoxus fluviatilis
GGGTTCATAATGCGGATGGTCTTGAGGACCCCACTAGCCTCAACCGGGCTGAACTGAAGGAGCAGGGCCGGATCTAGGGGGGGTGCTGGGGGTGCTCGAGCACCCCCCCCCCCAAAAAAAAAAAAAAAAAAAAAACCTCCGTGGCAGCCGGGAGTTGGGGGAAGGAGGGAGGGGGGGGGGGGGTGGTTGCTCAAATATGTTGATCTACTTCCCACCTCATCGGATATCGGCACACTTTGCTTGGTAGCAGAGACAGTATAGTTAGTAAAAAGCTTGGGAAGGAGGGGGGGGGGGGGGGGGCTAAAAGATGCTGGGCCCAGATGCTGTACTACTCTCCACTTGGTATAAGCACACTCTACTTGGCAGCCAAGGTAGCTGGGGAGGGAGGGGGGTGGGGGGTGCTGCTATAATTAAGATGCCTTCCTTTTGCTACTCGCACAGACAAATCAAACCCGGGCAGAGACAGGAAGAATCTGTGACCAAACAAAAACTCTTGGAAATGACCGCACTGCCAGATTGCACAGATTTGCACCATTTTTCTCAAAATTTTCCGGGGGGGCATGCCCCCGGACCCCCCTAGAGGGGCGTGCCTGCTTCGCAGGCACGCACTCGTGGCTTCGCCACTTCGATGAGAAGACCCTAAAACAATTTTAAGCACCCCCCCTCAAAAAACTTTCATCCGGCCCTGAGGAGGGGAGTACCCCTGAAGGATACTGGGTCATCATTAACAGGCGCACCTGCATCAGCAGACATGTCAACGTTGCTTCGAATATCGGACACCTTGGACACAAAAAAGTCGCAAAACATCTGCGGTAACAGCGACATTGGTGAAGAAGGGAGAGTAGTACAACGGGTCTTGTTCATGAGCATGTTCGTGATGGAAAATAATTGACCGCAAGTGGTAGAAAGAAGCACATATCTTTGCATTGAAGCAAATATTATAATCTTTGATTGAAGTACACTGTCTTAGCCTATCGACTAGACGATTTATCTTGTGTTTGAAAGAGCAAAAATTTTTTTTTGTGAACAGCCAAACCAGAACGCAGCCACTGTCGCTCAGCTTGTCGCTTTTTCTGCTTCAAAGCACGGAGTTCTGCAGCGATGGTGATATACACCACGGGGTGGAGCGACGCCGAGGGACCTTGGGCTGCGCTGCTGGGGCATGACTATCAAGGACAGAGCGGAGGTGATCACACAACTGGTCAGCGGATGGCGCGGGTGACGCAGCAGCGAGAGCAGCCACATCATGTTTGAACACAGTCAAATCAATCCCAAAGATTTCGAACTCTGCGGTACTCAGGCCGCCGCACATCCAAGTCACACAACACAGCAAAATGATCAGAGATCAAGGTTTGAGAGACATAACATGAACGAAACACATTGTCATCAGGACGAAACAGCACCCAGTCAATGATATGACCAATCCTGTGGGTGGGGTCTGAAACAGCTTGCTTGAGACCGAAGGTACACAAGATGTCCACTATGCGTACAGTACTGTGTCATTCTGGCTTATAATTATGGAAATTAAAGTCACCAACAATGGCAACATTCCCCCTGAAGAGTGGCTAACATGTCACTAAACTGTGCCTAGAACATAGCATCAGTCAACGTGTTTGCTTTGCTGGGGAGTAAACGTGAATCAAATCACGGGGTCCCTAGTTGTTCACCTCTTGCGAATCGCGTGGGGAGACGCGGTGGGTCAATTCTTACCCCGAACCCACAGGGGGATAATGGTGGAGACCGTGCAAATTGGGATGCCGTTGATAGACGGCAGTGCCTGTAATGTGTTTCTCAGGGTCCGAGAATGGAAAACTGTACTACACGGAAGTGCTTGCTGTTCGAGTGTTCATTTGTAATATTTTGAGGAGTATGTGTATATAGGTTATTTCTGGATATACACTGCCGAAGTTTTTAAAAATATCTTTTGCAAACACGTAACGCAGTACACGTACGCTCTATGAATTATGTCCCTTGAATTGATCAAAATGAATTGAGGCATAACATTTTCGACATATTGTCTACAGTTGAACCCGGGTTGCCTTTTTTTCCCGTTGAAAAAGTTCCCGTGCCATTCGATATGACACCAGTGCCGGACTAGGTACAGGGAAGGGTGGGTGGGTGGGTGGGGGGGTGGGGTGGGGGGTTGCAAAAGGGGGTCCAGGGGATGAAGGGTATGTGATATTTCAAGATGGAAACACGGCCTCCCCTTGCATGCAAATGCCATTTTAAGCATTATAAACAAACACCGCCCATCAACACCCACCCCCCACCCCCCCTCCCCCAAGAAAAAAAAAACAAAAAAAAACCCTACATAGTTGAGGTACATGTTTAGGCTGGGGGAGGGGGGTGGGGGTGGGGTGATTACGCAACCCCTGTAACCCCCCCCCGGCTCTGGACACTACGGTGTGTTCTATGAAGTGAAAAACTGATGTGATATCTGTATCGTCAGTTATTTCGTTTATCGGCAACTTCTTCACCGACTCTGGCGCCAGGACGCAGGCATGTTCTCTTGGACTTCCGCCTTGCCAGTTGATGATTGGCCGTGTGTTTTTTTTAGCTGTATAGGAGCGTCTCGCTCTCTCTCGACTAGCCATCAAGGGAGAATCATGCATGGCCTTGTGGACGTGGTCATCCCGCCTGGGCTTCTCCGGCCCACCGCCCGCTCCACAAGAGGCCACCACCTCAAGCTGCAGGTTCCGCACGCCAGAACTGGCACATATATGTAGGCCTACTCATTCTTCCCGACGGGTATCAGACTCTGGAACTCGATTAGGGTTAGGGTTAGGGTTAGGGTTAGGGTTAGCTGGACGCTGACTCTGTCACAGCGCCCTCCCTGCCAGACTTCAGATTGTCTCTGAAGAACTGGCTTGCCCGACCCCGCTAAACCCTGCCCGGGCGCACCAAAATTGTGGAACAATTTCCTCGAGTCATCGGGGTATCCACAGTACTATATGAAGAAGAAGAAGAAGAAGAAGAAGAAGAAGAAGAAGAAGAAGAAGAAGAAGAAGAAGAAGAAGGAGGAGGAGGAGGAGGAGGAGGAGGAGGAGGAGGAGGAGGAGGAGGAGGAGCAGGAGCAGGAGGAGGAGGAGCAGGAGCAGGAGCAGGAGGAGGAGGAGGAGCAGGAGCAGGAGCAGGGGCAGGAGGAGGAGGAGGAGGAGGAGGAGGAGGAAGAAGAAGAAGAAGAGGAAGAAGAAGAGGAGGAGGAGGAGGAGGAGGAGGAGGAGGAGGAGGAGGAGGAGGAGGAGGAGGAAGAAGAAGAAGAAGAAGAGGAAGAAGAAGAGGAAGAGGAAGAAGAAGAGGAGGAGGAAGAAGAAGAAGAAGAAGAAGAAGATATCGAGAAACGCGCCCGTAGTCCGCGGCACAGTTGACGTCACTCATAAAGGGACAGAACTCTGGACTCGTGACTCTTGACGTCTGCAACAGTGCAAGGAGCAAACTCCGAATCTTCGGTTAGTTCAAAACTACTAGTGATAATCAATGTCCATCACTCTAATTTGTTACTGACCTGACCACAGAAAGTGACAACAATGAAGTCTTATGATGCGGCCAAAAACCAAATGACGAAGTTTCCGCGACATTTGGTGGTAGCATGCAAACGAGAGGTTGGACTCCATACTACGTTCTGTGTTGACTTTTGCGTTTGTTGACCGTTGACACCAGTGTTTTGATGTTGACATATTTACGTTCGTACCTTTGTTGGATAAAGAATTGTCGATGGAATCGTTGTAGTAAATTGGGTTCAGCAAGACCCGCAACTCAAAACAGTGATCGAGGCCGTGAAAAGTTGACAGTTGGTAACTGCATGCTTCCTCAGTACGCCTCACTCTTAATCTTAGTCAGTCGTATCCGACAATAAATCGTGGCCCTAAAGTCTTTGCTCAGTCGCAGATTCTGCTATGGTTGTGCTGTCCAGTCCTGGAGGGGCAGTCTTAATTTGTCACAGCAGCTGCACCTGAAAGTGTTGGTATCATCCCTGTGCATCCTATCCTTGCGTAGATCTCTCCTCCTCAAGCCAGCAGTGACGCATCTCTCCCTCGTCAGTCTGTTCCGGAGCTCACTTCTCCAACTCTTGCGCCGCCCCTGTTAGGTCCAAACCGACGTGCTGTTAATTAATGCAATAGCGTTGCACATTTCACGAAACAAGCAAAACCGGCTCACGCATTTCATGGAAACTGGCAAAAATATCATTTGAGAGCTAGAGTTTCGAATGCAAGGGTGCCTGTTTCATGAAACATGCATATGTCGTAGAATATGATGAAGTCTACATACTTGCTATTAACAAAAAGCACGAATAAAATATTGTTGTAGAAACAATTAAAGACTTCTCAATGGCTACCGTTCTAGATAACGCTCACAGCCAGATATCATTTTTTTAATCGTTTGTTACCAAAAATGACATGTTAGAATGGGAGCATGTAGCATGGGACACAAGATCAAATGAAATGAGTTAGGTCTCTACTTTGCTGATCCCTCCTGTTAGTATCTGATTTTACCTCTACAGATTTTACAGTCCAAAGTCAGCGTTCTTTATTATTATATCTTGCATCTCAATCTACAATTAAGTGTGTATAGATTCCATATCAACAAGTCTTCATTTTAACAAACGACAAAGGACTTTTCCTAGCGTTGTGTGGAGAACCGTACCCTTGTCCCCATGACAGTTTCTAATACAGAGCCGTTGTCACGGCCTATTGACCCATCCACAGCCACGCCCCTTTCTCACTGTAGCTCGCGTTGTATCACATGCAGGCAGCAAAATGGCTTCCACGCGAACGCCGACTGACTCGTTGCGTTGTATTCCGGACAGCATTTGTATCTCATTTTTTGCCAGACAGTGAGAAGTAAAACTGTGTATATATGTCCTACACAAACAATTTTTAATCGCTTGTTTGCATGAGACGGATTTTTTTTTTTTGCTCATTTCATGAAAAAAAACAAACAACGGATTTGAGTGTGTGCCTACATGTGTGTAGACGTATCAGTTTGTCAGCTTCGCCTCGCACTTGGCGTATCTGAATTCCAGCCAGTCTTCACGCCTCTGAGTCTGACTTCACTTCTACATGCCCTGGTGAGGTGCGGTACGCGATTTCATTGGGACCGCTTGAAGTTCAAAGATCTTGTCCGCCTGATCTGGCGTGGATTATATGCTCATCAAATTTGTTCCGTATACGCACATTCTGGAACACTGGGAAAAGCATTTCGTATATTATGTCTCTTGCATTGTTTGTTTTCTTGTTTGGTCCCTTATTTGTTTTGACGTCTACAAAGAAGTTTTACTGAGTTTTTTTTAATACTGTTCTATGAAAAACAGTGTGAGAGCATGCGCTTACAAAGGTTACATCTTGCGCCTGACAATTTAGACTTTTTGGTCGAAAATTTGCGCCTCTTATTATCTCCACCGAGGAGTTGATTTTCGGTTGGTTGGTTGGTTGGTTGGTTGGTTGGTTGGTTGGTTGGTTATTCTAGGTGCAAAATAACTTTAAAAGTTCACAACGGATTCTGATTAAATTTTGTGCAAGGTCAGGATTTCACCCAAGGAAGAACCCATTAAATGTTGGAGGTTATCTGTCATTTCTTTTTGGATTTACAACCATGAAGATAAATGTTATCGCCGAGGCCGTAGGCTGGCACAGCGCTGTAGCCACAAGCTGGCAGATGCATTCCTCACGCTGAGACCGCCAGCAGGCGCTAAAATTAACTCGACTTCGTAGCGTCAGACCTGGCTAGCAGAACATGCTGTTTGAATTATACAGGCCACGGAAGACCAGCCGTCTATTCAACCTTTTTAAAGCATCATAAAGTAACGTTCACTAGTAGAGCGGAACAACATATTGAATTATACAGGCCGCATCGCAGGCTAACCTCTTTGAACCACTGGCAGCGCTAAAACCGTCATGTAGCGTCAGGCTCGGTATACGCTGAACACGCTGTCTGCATTAAGCCGCGTTGTATCGTGGCTTTCTCGGCGGAGGTTTGCATTCTGCGATTGTTCTGTCGTTGACCGTGCATCTCATTGTCTCCATTTTGTCCTCCTCTTGATGGTCGGGTGGTGTGTTTTTGTTTTCAAGCGCTACAGTCAACAGGCAGTCATCTTGCTTTGAACTGACAATGAAATGTTTGTCCAGATTGAGACTACAACATAGTTAACATATTTCTTTATGCAAACTCTGTGGCTTGTCCCCATACGACTGTATCTCTCCACAGGCCATTCTGTACGCCAAGTGCATGGCCAGCAAGCAGCCACTCAAACACGGCGACTGTGACAAGGAGTTCCAGGAGCTCAAAGCTTGCATCAAGAAAGCTGTAAGTCTTGTGCAGTAGTAGTGGTGGTGATGGTGGTGGTAGTAGTAGTAGTAGTAGAGGTAGTAGTAGTAGTAGTAGTAGTAACAGTAGTAGTAGTAGTAGTAGTAACAGTAGTAGTAGTAGTAGTAGTAGTAGTAGTAGTAGTAGTAGTAACAGTAGTAGTAGTAGTAGTATGAGTAGTAGCAGCAGCAGCAGCAGTAGTAGTAGTAGTAGTAGTAGTAGTAGTAGTAATTGTTGTTATAGCAGTAGTAGTAGTAGAACTTCTAGAAGTAGTTGTGGTAGTAGTAGTCGTAGTTGTAGTGGTCGTAGTAGTAGTGGTATAGTAGTAGCAGTTGTTGTTGTTGTGGTAGTAGTAGAAGTAGTTGTGATAGTAGTAGTCGTAGTTGAAGTAGTAGAAGTAGTAGTAGCAGTAGTAGTAGTAGTAGTAGTAGTAGTAGTAGTAGTAGCAGCAGCAGAAGCAGCAGCAGTTGTTGTTGTTGTAGTAGCAGCAGCAGCAGCAGTAGTAGTAGTAGTAGTAGTAGTAGTAGTAGTAATAGAAGTACGAGTAGCAGCAGCAGTAGTAGTAGCAACAGCAGCAGCAGTATTAAGTAGTAGTAATGGTGGTAGTAGTATTAGTGGTGGTGGTGGTGGTGGTGGTAGGAATAGCACGCAATAGTAGTTGCAATAGTAGCAGTAGTACTGGTATCAGAAGCAGCAGTAGTACATGTAGTATAAAACTTTCCTAACTTGTTTATTATCAGAGCAGCAGAAGTTATACATGTCGAAAACTACCATTGCAACAGATCGACCCCTGTTGATAATTGGATACTTTCCACCACATGACGAGACGGATATGCACTTCTGGAAAATCTTGGCTTTGCATAATTTATATGGTCGTAAAGTGGAGCCATTCTTCTTCCCAACGATATACAAACATTGAAAACAGGAGAAATGGTGGTTAAGTTATGAGCTGCTGAAGATTGGCACCCGCTGGTATGACGATTTGAAGATATGGAGTTCAGACACTGTTTTTTCAGGTAACGCAGTGTTGACACCATTGTGGGTTTATATATATTTTTCAATGTGATGCATCGTCTCGGCTGACTAGCTGGAGGGCTACCGATGGAGAGCTCAGAAAAGCACGATGGTGAGACATAAACAGCTGCATGTAAAGTCTATCAAAATATCAATGCTGACACATCTAATCCCTCTCGCTTTATTCGGCCGATGCCTTGATATGAGGCTGATGACGACTGTCGCCTTGTGTGGTGGAGAGTCATGGACAGATCAGTAAGTGCGAGTTGTTTAGCGCGGCTGACGACCAGCTCGCAGTGAATATTCCTATTTGCAATTAGTTTCTCAAGCAATCTTCCGACTGAGGACAAAACAACTGTTATTGTTGCATTTGTATTTTTAAAACTTAGTTTTCGAAGCACAACAACCAAGAAGAAGTCACTGCAGGCTGGTCATCCAACGCACTTGACCTCATTTCGTCAAGGAAAGTGAAACGTTTCGAATGCGTCTGGTTTAACGTCAATACTTTTTTTTCAGGGAAAGAAATTGCACTGAAAGCTACTGGGACAGCATCCCCTCTGTTGGCCATTGTCGTCGTGACGTCATGGGCTGGCTCCCTGTATGCTCTTCCCTGACAGCTGGGCATGCACTTTGGCTTCAGCACCAGGACAGGAAGACAAACTTAAATTACACCCGTGTGAGGATGCAACCTCCTGCCGAAAGGGATGGAGTTATGACATGTAAAGGGATAATAAACCATTGTGGGTTAGCAATGACTAAAACATGAAGAAGGAATATGACGAGTGTGAGTGAAGAGAGTTTCGTGGAACATGTGCGGGAACATTTGTGTAAATTATTTATAGACATTACGTCAGGCTGAAGTGAAGTGTTTGATTTGCGAAAGCCAGACAGGACTGAAATCTTCCGTTTTTAAAGCGCAAATTGGCTCATGAATATGCACGCACACATGGAGCCAATTGTTAGAAAATTTAAACGACACATGTGTTGTCATGGAGTATAAAACCTGTTATTGTTTTCAACGTGCCCTTTCGTTGTGTGTAAATTATGAGCCTGGTAGGTGTTAGAATAATATTCTCATCTATTTTATCAAACTTTCACACTCAGAAATTGTTCAAAAGAACTAGTATTTCATTCCGTGATTACTAGAGAATCCACCAAATTTCTCTTTATCTCGGGGTCGGTCGAAATACTGACTGAAATTTTAAAAAAGCGTGGACAGCAAACGACAATGTATTCTCTCTTGAGCCAAAATGGCCCTGAAAAGGGCCGTTTACAGGTAGGCGTATACTGATGGGGGTGTAGAGATTTCTTAGTCTTGGGGTGAACGCCTGCCAACCATTCCCTATATAAGCAGTCACCCGCCAGCCTCTCTCACACTTGGCCTGAAGAAGGAAGTTTTTCGAAAGCTTGCCACGACGCCAAAAGAGGACATCACGACGTATACCTGCCAGCAGGGACGAAGCCTTGCCACTGCCACAGAGACAGAGCTGCCACGTCCTTGTGACTCGTCGCTCTACATCCCGGGGCGGGAGGCTCTACCCCCATCAGTATACGCCCACCTGTAAACGGCCCTTTTCAGGGCCATTTTGGCTCAAGAGAGAATACATTGTCGGTTGCTGTCCACGCTTTTTTATTTCAGAGAGAGAGAGGGAGAGAGAGAGAGAGAGAGAGAGAGAGAGAGAGAGAGAGAGAGAGAGAGCAAAGAAGTCCATTACATAGTCAAACTGATATTTGATACATCGACGTCAGCGCCGACGAAGACAACAACGATGGTGAAGACGACGACAATGACAACAACAAGGAATACGAAAAGGAAGTGTAGCTTTGCTTGGCAGAAATCTGAGCCCAAAGTGTGACTGCATCATTGTTGAAAATGCAGTGCTGCTTTTAACCTTTGAACAACAAGAGGGGGGTGACCAACGAAGTCTGGCGGTAAAGGCAAGCTTTTGGAGCCAAGCTCCTTCAGGCCTGGTGGTTAGTGACTGGCGTGGGGCGGGCTAATAAGGGGTCTTGAGGCATCGCTCATCGTGAACGCCGCTGGAGTCACGTGCAGGGCCATTCAGCGTGGCTGAGACTAGTGGATATACTATATCTCTGTGTTCAGAATGGTGCAGGGCAGGGTTGAGTCGCACACAGAAGATGCTGGTGTGAGGGCGGGTTCAGGCCTGCTACTACAGGGAGAGCAAATGGAGCTGGTGCTGGTGGGCCAAGTTCACTAATATTGAGTCATGGTCATGAAGCCCATGTCCTTGTTGAGTCCGGCTCGATGAATGTCGAAACGCTGGATGAGCTTCTGTTCCACCACTCGACGATGGTGAAGGTCGTGCAGCTCGCCTCCGAGTACGCTCACCAGCATGTGAGAGGCAGAGTGGTGGGGCAGTCCCCCACCTCCACACCTTTTCGTTTTTAACCTTGCAATAGTCGCCCTGATCCCCAGCGAAAACAAGTAGGCCCCTATATCGAGATGGACGAAGCATACATCAACTGATTACGTAGATCGTTTCGCTAATCAGAGTAAACTGAATGGACAAAACCTTCAAAAGCGTTTGCTCTTATGGTTCATGTTGCTTTCTCATGTTCTGTTCTTTTTCCTGCGGACTTCCATTATTACTAGCAGAGACCGTATACATGTACAAGATCCATCGTGAAAGTAAAAATAAATACTGTGAATAGGTCTACCTATCATTCATTTCACATAATCCCCAATGCTAAATCGGTAAAGTTCAAGTACCATACCTTCCTCAGGATAGCTGATTCTCATGGATATGCACGGATAGAAGAAGGGATGCGAGAAACTTAACTAAAATTGATAATCTTTTAAGCATTAATTCAGGAACGATTCAGCACACATGGCTACGAAAGATTTGGCGAACTGGATTTCATTCGACCAATGGCAAACGCTAGTGTTAACTAGGTCCTATGAGAATCTTCTTGAGCTGCCGGTAATATCATTACATCATAATCTGTGCAAAAGTTTTACAACACAGTCAGCATGTATTTCGACCGACCCCGGCACCTCATTCAGCATGTGTTTAGTAATTTTGGATACATTTAACTGTTTCTCGTTTATTTATGCGTATATCAACGTTGTGGCCTTATAGAACCTACAAGGCTGATAGACCCTTAAACCCCCATCCATCCATCCATCCATCCATCCATCCCTGGCTGAGCTACTAGAGCATGCCCCGAAAACCCAGGAGCCAGGAAAGTCCAACTGATGAGATGGGCATCGAGCGGTTCATTCCACTGCATGGTGGTCGCTAACAGTTAAGGAAGATGTGTGTGTGTGTGTGTGTGTGTGTGTGTGTGTGTGTGTGTGTGTGTGT
>JAWQFJ010028688.1:0-30000 GCA_034096865.1 Theodoxus fluviatilis
TGATCTTTCCTTTATTATTACATAATTATTATTTCCCTTGTTCTATTGCATAACTATGATCATTTGTGTGTGTGTGTTATGGCTTGCTATTCCTTATTATCAGCAATGCATATGACCCCTTTACATTGTTTAGGGTAGGGGTAGCAGTTCTTTTGTTAAGGATGCATTTTTACATCCCACTGCACTGTTGAGTCTGTGCCTTGGTTTCCATCTGTAGCAGACAATGGTTTAGGCACATTCTCTCCTCTTTCTGGTTCTGTTGCCTCCCCCTTGCTTGCGGTGCCGGGGGGGGGTGTGCACCCCTCCCCCGCCTCTTATCTGTTGACAGATCAGAACCAGCGTTTTTCACCGGAGTTAGCTTTTATGGGCGCAGGAATTTGACCCCGTTCTGTTCCTTGTTGAAATTGTGAGAACGGAAGAAATTAAGTATAATTGTAAATCAGTTGTGTTGTGGGCTATTATAATGTTTGGTGTAGTGAATTGTAAAATGTAGATAAGAGGAAATTGTGTTCGTTGCAATACAATGGATTATCCCTCCAGGTTTACTGGAGGTCCTACAGACTTTATCTGTCTGTCTGTCTGTCTGTGTGTGTGTGTGTCTGTCCCGACTCCACGGCCTTTATCTCAAAAACTACTGGACGGATTTCCTTGAGATTTTGCACACTGACTGGAAGTTAGGTCCGATTGAATATTATCAAATTTTCAGAATCGAGGTTTGAAAAGAAAGTGACTTTTTTACATTTTGGTGTTGCAATGAAAACGATACAACAGACTCCATTTGCAAAATGTGTGACGTCATCATTTGACGTCGAATAACGTGACGTCATTTGCGAGGAGATTTTTGAGAAGGGTGAATTTGGAGAACATTGGTGAAGGAGAAAGAAAGATTTTTTTTACGATGCGGGTCGTTTGTATCCTGGACGTTTTGTACCTAGTCGTTTCGTACCCTAACCGGTTAGAGTTAGGGTTAGGGTTAGAGTTAGGGTTAGAGTAGAAAAGGTACGAATCGACTAAATGAGGTGCACAACGACTAGGGTACGAAACGTCCTGTATTTGATTTTTTATCCCTCCAGGTTTACTGAAGGCCCTCGCAGCTGTATTGGGGGGGGTTTTAATGCCAAAACCTGGAGGTTCAGCGCCAGCGGTTTTTATTATTTAGGGATTTCATGTTCAAGCAGAAGGACATGTGAGTGTAAATTGGTGCCAGAAAATAGTTCCAGACAATTTTCCGCGGGTTTCTGAGTTCCTTTTTTGCTTGGCCGTTGTGGGGTGCTCATGTAATTCTGAGGACTAGCTTGAGCCGAACAACAAGTTCAATTCTAGTAGTGTGTGTTTGTGTTTAATTGTGTGTGTGTGTGTGATTGTGCATGTGTGTTTGTGTGTGTTAGAGAATACATTTTGGAATAGTAGCAAGAGAAATGTTCCTGGAATGTATTTTATCATATTGTATTGTATTGTATTGTATTTCCCCTGAGCTTTTTGCTATTCTTGACTGACTAACCTACTCCTGGCTAAATGTTGTTGTCCAGTAATAAAGACCAGTTGGTCAAAAACTTGCTACAGGAGAATATTTGATGTCATCACACAATTATAAATCATAGACCTGTAGCTACAAGCAGTCCTAAGCAGAGATACATATGCTGATGAAGCCAAGTTGACTTTTTCTTTTTTTAATTGTTATGACTTTCACATGTCAGTGTGAGGTGGTTGCTATGTGACACAATTACCCAGTGGATGAGGGGTCAGAGGCCAAAGAAGACTGGAAGCTGGAAGAAGGTGGAGAAAGCAACTGGAGAGCAGTGCTTGCATGTAGTGTCACTGCACTCTCCATTTTGAAATCCCCTTGCATGTTGGGGGTAAGAATAGACCCACTGTATCTCCCTATAGGATTCATAAGAGGTGAAGAACTAGAAAAGATGTGACTTGACTTTTCTTATTCCAACCTGCTCTAATGATTGATTGTAACCAATGGCCTTACATAGCCTACAGAGGGTGATGGTCCATAAAACTGCATCCATCCCTCCATCTTGGAAAGTGGGTAGTCTGTGTTCTTGCAGCATGTGTGTCTTGAGTGTGCTTCCTGTCCTTGCAGAGGTGATGGGATGAAGCTTCTTGCAGCATGTGTGTCTTGAGTGTGCTTCCTGTCCTTGCAGAGGTGATGGGATGAAGCTTCTTGCAGCATGTGTGTCTTGAGTGTGCTTCCTGTCCTTGCAGAGGTGATGGGATGAAGCTTCTTGCAGCATGTGTGTCTTGAGTGTGCTTCCTGTCCTTGCAGAGGTGATGGGATGAAGCTTCTTGCAGCATGTGTGTCTTGAGTGTGCTTCCTGTCCTTGCAGAGGTGATGGGATGAAGCTTCTTGCAGCATGTGTGTCTTGAGTGTGCTTCCTGTCCTTGCAGAGGTGATGGGATGAAGCTTCTTGCAGCATGTGTGTCTTGAGTGTGCTTCCTGTCCTTGCAGAGGTGATGGGATGAAGCTTCTTGCAGCATGTGTGTCTTGAGTGTGCTTCCTGTCCTTGCAGAGGTGATGGGATGAAGCTTCTTGCAGCATGTGTGTCTTGAGTGTGCTTCCTGTCCTTGCAGAGGTGATGGGATGAAGCTTCTTGCAGCATGTGTGTCTTGAGTGTGCTTCCTGTCCTTGCAGAGGTGATGGGATGAAGCTTCTTGCTGGCATCCCTGACACTCTGCTTCACAAACTCCAAAAAGTTCAGAATTGTGCTGCTAGGCTAGTTTTTTTATGTCCCATGCGTACCCATGTCTCTCCACTCCTACATACACTTCACTGGCTTCCCATCTCTCAGAGGATAGATTATAAACTTGCCATTTTGTTCTTCAAGGCCATCAACAACACCGCACCACACGCTCTTACAGAAATTCTTACAGTCTACACGCCCTACAGATCTCTACACTCAGCTGCAGACTCTCGAATGCTTAAGGTCCCCCGCCGTAACAAGAAAACTCAAGGACAGCGCGCCTTCTCCTATATTGGACCTGTAACCTGGAATAGTCTGCCTCTCTCAGTCCCTTATTCTGACTCTGCCCGCAGTTAAAAAGTACTCTAAAGACCCACCTCTTCCGATCCGCCTTTTCCCGCTAAGCTGCTTCACCTTACTTGGCCTAGCCTACAAGTACTATGTACATTGTACAGGCTGTTCTACTGGATCTTAGTTTTGTATTCTTTGTTTATATGTATAATGTGTGAGTTTTTGTAGGAATGTAATGTTGAGTGGGTCCAAACCAGAGATACTGTCCAGGATAGCACAAACAATAGCAGCATTGGCAAAGTTGAAGCCAATATGGTGTGACAGAAATATCACTCTCGCGTCGAAGATCAGGCTCATGCGCACGCTGGCCATCTCCGTATTCTTGTATGCATGCGAGTCCTGGACACTCACATCTGAACTACAGAGACAGATACAAGCCCTGGAAATGAAATGCTATCACAAGATTCTGAACATCTCATATAAAGACCATGTCACAAATGAGGAAGTCAGCAACAAGATCAGGAGAGCATTTGGACACTATGAAGACCTGCTCTCAATCGTGAAAAGCAAAAAGCTGAAGTGGTACGGTCACGTGTCAAGAGGCAGTGGCCTGGCCAAGACCATCCTGCAAGGTACCATACCAGGTGGGAGAAGGAGAGGCAGGTTGAGAAAGAGGTGGGAAGACAACATCAAAGAGTGGACAGGCTTGAGCTTTGCTGACTCACAGCCAGCCACAGAGGATAGAGATCGATGGAGGAAGATTGTCCGCAAGTCATCAGTGGTGCCTCAACAACCCATCTCAGGGTTAAGAGACTGAACTGAATGTTGAGTGGTTGTATGAGTGTTGATTTTTTGACTCACATGCGAAGCAAAAGTGAGTCTATGTACTCACCCGTTTCGTCCGTCCGGGCGTCCGAAAACTTTAACATTGGATTTTTCTCGGAGACTATTAAGTCTATCAATACCAAATGTGGCATGATGGTGTATGATGACAAGGTCTCAAAAAACATACATGGTGACTTGTCCTTGCTTCAAGGTCAAGCTCGCAGGGGCCATAAATGTTGTCTAAAAAACAGTCATTTTTCACATTTTCTCAATTTTCTCTGAAGTTTTTGAGATTGGTTACCTGACCTATATATGGTATATAGGGCAAAGTAAGCCCTATCTTTTGATACTAGTTTGGTTGACCTTGATTCAAGGCCAAGGTCACAGGACCTCTTTAAAGTTGGATTGTATACATATTTTGATGTGACCTTGACCCTGAACTATGGAAGATAACTGTTTCAAACTTAATAATTATGTGGGGCACATGTTATACCTTCATCATGAGACACATTTGGTCACATATCAAGGTCAAGGTCACTTTGACCCTTATGAAATGTGACCAAAATGGGGTAGTGTACCACTAAAAGTGACCATATCTCATGGTAGAAAGTGCCAATAAGCACCATTGTGCTTCCTATGTCTTGAATTAACAGCTTTGTGTTGTATGACCTTGGATGACCTTGACCTTGGGTCAAGGTCACATGTATTTTGGTAGGAAAAAAGTGTAAAGCATTTCTTAGTGTATGATGTCATTGGTAGGTTTAGTTGTTTGACCTTGACCTTGAAGGTCACCTGAAGGTCAAGGTCATATAAAGGTCAAGGTCAAGCATGTGAGACGTATGGGCTTTGCCCTTCTTGTTTATAAATTGTAAACGCCATGAGCTTGCCTATCAAGGGAAGGTATGTGCGGAGAAATACACTATAGTAGTAGTAGTATTGTAAGGTGTGGAACCTGCAGATGGCCCAAGGGCATGCAGGAAGAAGCTGGACCAGACTGAACTGCTAGGAAGTGCCTATTGGTTGTGAGAACTACTGCCAAGTTTTGATGACTGCTTTGTGGCCATGCGACATGTGGCATTTGTGAGTGCAAAGAGAACTAACTGAGTAGCTTTAGTCATATTTGGCTCATTTTTACTGTGCTTGTAATGAAAAATTTGACTTATTTTCATGCCATGGAAATTTATATGACTGAAAACGCCAATAAAGAGTGTTCATGAATCTTCAGTGTTGCGTGCTTGTGTCCCACTAACATGCATAAAGCATACAAACACACATGGATGCATGCACATTTGCATTCACAAGCAGGCGTGTACATACACATGCATACACACATACACCTAGATCTATGCACAAGCAGATGCACAAAGGAGGTCAACATGCCCTATCAAAATAATTATAGTCCATATGCCCTCGGGGACAAGGAGGATAGTGAAGCATTGCATAGGTTGGTCAGTTTTCTTTTTGAACGGTCAAGCGTACATTTGAAGAGTAAAACAAACACCACCCTTTAAAGTTGATAGTTAATTTTGCTGCGCTGACTGAACGCTCACAAGACTAATAGTTGAAGCGAGGTCACTCCTGCAAGCTGTCTGGAAGTTGAGCCTGCTGCTGCTTTCAAGGTGAAGGTCGATTTGTAAGGGGAGGGGCCGCTATATATTCCTATTGCGGGGGGCCGCTATTGCGGGATTTTTTCAAACAAACGTTCTTAAGGCCATTTTGATTCTTTTGTCCTAAAACGCAAAAAAAAAACATAATTTTTATTACCAAAAAAAAGAGAGAAATTTTTCGGACCTCTATTGCGGGATTTTTTGGGTCATCTAACTCCATCCCACGTTTGACTCTCAACGGGTGGTCCCTACGCGCTAACTCCAGGGCCCGACGCTGATGTTGGACCGAAGACCATACATTACTATGGTCTTTGGTTGGACACAAACGTGACAAAAAGTAACGCGTCCGGGTTTAGGTGAAACTCCCCGGACAGGCGGGGTGGCGGGTGCGGCCTAGGCTGAGCGCTATCAGTACAACCCCAAAAAATTTCTAAGTAAAAAAAAGCAGTAACACAAATTTTATGGTTTTTTAGGCGTTTTAGGACAAAAGAATCAAAATGGCCTTAAGAACTTTTGTTTAAAAATTCCCGCATAGCGGCCTCCCGCATTAGAAAACAAACGAAACAATTTCTAAGTTAAAAAGTAAAAAAAAATTAAATGCTTTTTAAATGCGTTTTAGAACCAAAAAATCAAAATTGCCTAAGAACTTTTGTTATTAAAAAAATCCCGCAATAGCGGCCCTCCGCAATAGAGAGTCGATCCCGATTTGTAACAGTTCAACATGGCGTCCAACAGTTCACACACACACACACACACGGCCTTCGCATAGAAGACGTTGTTCAATGTCTGTAAAGAAAGAGCAAGAACCGACCGTGTTTACGGCAAGGATCTTCTGGTGCCAGCCACTGTGTTTGCGGTTCTGTCCCAATGTATTTTGAGGAGTCGTGAGCGCTGTGAAAAGCTTCTCTCATTCTGAACACGGAGCTTAGCTAGTCTCAGCCACGCTGAATGAGCTTCTCTAACACTGCCGAGCACGGCATAAAATTCGAAGGAAAACAGGATGGATTCTTGATTGTTTTTTCTTCTAAAGTTACGTTACACTGCAAGACAGTATATATATATATATATATAAAATTATATCAAAAGAAATCAGAATGAGACATTTAATTAAAAAAAATACAGTAAATATTTAATCTCTTCACCAGAAATGAAGAAACGCTATAAGCATATCCCCAGTCTAACAAAAAAGTTACATCTAAAAAAGCTTATTTTTAAATTTTAAGTAAGTCAAAAACACAACATTTCAGAAAACATTTTAAATGAAATTTTAGTACAGTAGACACACAAGACACAGTACTTAGCATAAACCAACCATTACAAAAATTTAATTTCAAACACTTTTTTCTTAGCAGTCAGATACTATGTCATCAAAATGAAACCAAATCACTTTGGTTTAACACTTAAAGGAATTATTTTTTTTTATATGAATTTTCAAAAATATGGGTCAAATGAAGGTCAAAATCTTAGGTCCAAAAAAGTGGACCAAGTCCATAGAAAAAAGAGTTTTTGCCCTAGAGCTTCAAAACTTGCACTAAAAATTGATCTTGTACCCCCAAATCTAGGAAATAAGTTTCATGAAGATATCCATGATGTGGGGTGAGTAATTAATTTTTAGGTGATATATCCGTAATGGGCTTTTCAAGAAAAACGGGCAGCCTACATGAAGAAGATCAACAAATAAAATTCAGTAAATTGCCATTTCTCTCCCTCACCTAAGGAAAATGTCCACATTGATGTTTTGAACAGGCACAATGATAACTTTGCTATTGAGTTGCATTTTAAGAGTGTTTTAGGAACACAGATTCACAAATGTCCAACATGCGATGGAACCAAACAGAAACTAAATTCCAGTATACTTTTCAACCAAGGACTACCCTTGTTTTCAACAAATGCACTTTTGCTGATTTATTTTGGTTCATAACACATCCAAAATATATTCTATAGCCATGAACAATCCACAAATAGACTTGAAAGGAATACTCATGTACAAAATCTTCCAATTGATATTATATTACACACAAGAATACTTAAGTTAATGATTTTCTTGTCATGAAAGCAAGGCAAATCAAGTCGGCATCTTCATAACTGGCAAGCAAATGGCTCACATGATACGTTAGAATTAAATTAAGATTTTGTTCTCTCCCTCTGTGTGATTTTATGCATTTTAATGTTAGTTTTTATGTTTTAGATGAGATTAGATTTACCCAAATATATCTTTTACATTGGTACCTAATGCCACAACTTCCTGGGGCTTAATGAGGTGTATGCAAGTTTCATCAGTCCTGTTTTGTCTTGCTGACAAACTGTTTTTATTTTTGAAACATAATGCTGAAGAAAGAGTCATAAAGCCCCAGCACAGTTTGATTGACAACAGGAATGCATTAGCACTTGCCTTGGTGGTTTTGAAAAGCACTGATGTGGTTGTCATGTTCCATTTATGATCATGAAGTGCACTTGAACATTAGATGTGGGTGAGGTCTAAGAGGCATATTAAACAAATATACTTTCAACATGG
The DNA here is from genome assembly GCA_034096865.1 of Theodoxus fluviatilis. Classification (NCBI taxonomy): domain Eukaryota; kingdom Metazoa; phylum Mollusca; class Gastropoda; order Cycloneritida; family Neritidae; genus Theodoxus; species Theodoxus fluviatilis. The sequence continues at coordinate 7,929 of JAWQFJ010028688.1, forward strand.
CAACACAAGAGTGGTGACCAAAAACCTTGCGGTGACTAACCTACTTTCTGACTGGGTCAGAAGCAAACGTCTTTTTTTAGAGAAACCAACTGTGAGTGGTTGAAACTCATTTTGAAGACAAAATACAACAAACTGAAATGATGTGAAATGTTGTTCCTTGAAGTGGGGCCTAATGCCCTGTGTGGCTTAATGCCATGCTTTTCCCTACTACTTCACAGCTAACAGTAAAGCTGTTCACAAACATCATGCCTGTGAGAGTAAAGACCAGCCTTTTCTCTTTCTGTTGCCTTGTTTATTTCTACTGTAAGTGAAATGTGCAAATGTCACCCATTTTTACAAGCAATGCTGTGCATGATACTCACGGCTCACAATTCAGAAAGGTTGCAGTGGGGACAACAGTTGGTGCACTGTGTAAGCCTTGCAGGGTCTGCCCGGAGAAGCTACACCACTGCAAGTCATGTCACTGACATTGTCAGAGAATAAGCTTTATATAGATGTATTATTTAACAAAAGTGTGGAATCGGCAAAAAAGAGCTGTACAAAATAAAATTTTTGAAGCACATCTTACAAATCTTCCCAGAAAAGTTGTCCCTGAAAGCCTGTACTGTAGGCCAAAGTTGAAAAATGACAATGAAATATTTCAACGGAATTACATAAACTTGATATTACAAGGATTTTTTGTGTTCTGTTTCAGAAGAAGTACTACGCCCAGACAGCCTGGACTGGTACAGGTGGCAGGCTGCAAGGCAAGACAGGACAGGAGGCTCTTGCCTCCACCCTTGGTGTGTGCAGTGGCAGCCCCCTAGTGGAGTGCAGGTGTCCTGGCCTTGCCTGTGCAGAGGCAGCCCTCCTTGGCCAGACTGGGTCCAAGCCAAGGCCTGGAGGAGTGGAAGGAAGACCTGGCCACAGTGTGGCTGAGCTGGACAAGCCCAGTGGCTGAGTGCAGGTGGAGGAAGTGTGCTTGAGCTGAGTACAGCAGGTAGCTTCAGTTCAGTGTTGCTCATGTGAAGCTTGTGGCTGGAGATTTACTGTTGTATTCTTAGTTGTTTTTTTCACTGAGGAGCACTAGCTTACATCATGAGCATGGAGGAGGACATTGATTGGCTGTTTGATGACACATGTGTAAGTGTTGGGTCTTTGTCATCTAACCATGACTTGGGGACTGAGGTGAAATGTGAGCCATGTTCTGAGGATGAGCTGCATGATGGGACAGGTGTAGAAGCAGAGAGCACTGTCCAGGAAGAAGTGCAAGTGAAGGTGGAGAGACAAGATGAGGCAGCTACTAGCATGGAGGAAAATACTGACTGGCTGTATGACAACACACTTCCATCTGAGGGCTTGTCAGGTTGTGAGCATGACTCTAGGACTGGAGAGAAACACAAGGCAGGTTTTGAGGACCAGCTTCATGATGGGAGTGATGTGGAAGAAGGCAGCACTGTCAGGGAAGAAGTGCAAGTGAAGATGGAGAGAGAAGACAAGGCAAGTGTGATGCAGTCTTTGTCTTCCCCTGCTGACTGTGGTGTCAGTGTGTGGAAGTGTGACAGGGCTGAGGAAAGCGGTGAGTGTGGCAGGCCTCGGATGGTGGGTGAAAGGATCAGGAGAAAAGGACAGGAGAAATGCTGCCTTCTGCCATATGTGTTACTGAGAAGAGTGCCCGAGACTGGCTGTGGGTTTGTACAGGGAGAGCAGTGCAAGGCTGGGGTGGCTGGTTGTGGGTGGCAGCAAGCAGTGGGTGAGGGAAGCAGTGAGGATGCCGGGGCTGGGATGGTGGGTGAAAGGATCAGGAGAAAAGGACAGGAGAAATGCTGCCTTCTGCCATATGTGTTACCGAGAACAGTGCCCGAGAGTGGCTGTGGGTCTGTACAGGAAGAGCAGTGCAAGGCTGGTGTGGCTGCTTGTGGGTGGCAGCAAGCAGTGGGTGAGGGAAGCAGTGAGGGTGCCAGGGCTGGGATGGTGGGTGAGAAGTGCAAGAGAGGTGGACAGGGTAAATGCAGTCTGCTTCAGTATGTCGCATTGGAAAGACAGCCCAAGACTGGGTCTGGGTTTGCACAGGGAGAGCAGTGCGTGGAAGGGGTGGCTGAGAGGGAGCAGGCAGTGCACCCACAGGTGAGTGTGGACAAAGCAGGTGGTCTTTTGAGTCAGTGGAGAAGGCAGGAGGAAGAGGGGAGGGATGTGAAGGGGGATGGTGTGGGGCAGGCCCTGGCTTCCTACAAGATGGAGGTGAATGCTGGGTCTTGTGAAGAGAGAAGTGTGACAAGGCTGGGTGAAGGGGAGAGGCAGGAGGTAGAGGAAGATGTGCATTTGCAGGCCAGGGCTGAGTCCAGTGTGGCTGTGACTACCTCATCCATGTTTGTAGAAGTAATGTCTGCATTCAGCTCAACACCTGTGGCAAGCAGCAGCTGCCCTGAAGTGGCCGAGCCAGAGCCATATGTGTCCAGTCAGGAGACAAGGCACCATAGTCCTCCCAGGCAGCAGCAGCAGAGTAGAAAGAGAGCCCGAGTGCCGAGTCCTGGCAGTGTTGTCCCTCAAGAAGCAGGGGATGTTTGTAGTCCTCATGTGAATGTGCAGTCAGTCCATGAAGGTTTGAGGAGGCTGAGACAAGCTTGTCCCCATTGTGATTTCAGGTGTGCAATGAGAGACACACTCACAAGACATGTGGAGAGATTGCATGCAAATTTGAGGAGTGTTTCTCCTCCCCATTGCGATGTCAGTAGCAAAAAGAAAAAGAACCTGAAAGAGCACATGGAGATCACTGGTGGGGATTTGAGAAAGCATCAGTGTCCACATCATAAGTACAATACTTGTTGCTCCACTTCCTTGAAAGCACACAAAGAAACTGTACATGAAGGTTTAAGGAAGTACAAGTGTCCCCATTGTCAGTACACAGCTGGGCGGAAAGGCAACCTGCAAAGACATGTAGAGACAGTGCATCAAGGTTTAAGGAAGTACAAGTGTCCCCATTGTCAGTTCAGATCTGGTCACAAAGGCACCCTGCAAATACATGTAGAGACAGTGCATGAAGGTTTAAGAAAGTACAAATGTCCCCATTGCCAGTTCACAACTGGTCAGAAAGGCACCCTGCAAAGACATGTAGAGGCAGTGCATCAAGGTTTAAGGAAGTACAAGTGTCCCCATTGTCAGTACACAGCTGGTCAGAAACACACCCTGCAAACACATGTAGAGACAGTGCATGAAGGTTTAAGAAAGTACAAATGTCCCCATTGCCAGTTCACAACTGCTCAGAAAGGCACCCTGCAAAGACATGTAGAGGCAGTGCATCAAGGTTTAAGAAAGTACAAATGTCCCCATTGCCAGTTCACAACTGCTCAGAAAGGCACCCTGCAAAGACATGTAGAGGCAGTGCATCAAGGTTTAAGGAAGTACAAGTGTCCTCATTGTCAGTACACAGCTGGTCGGAAACACACCCTGCAAACACATGTAGAGACAGTGCATGAAGGTTTAAGGAAGTACAAGTGTCCCCATTGTCAGTACAGAGCTGGTTACAAAGGACACCTGCAAACACATGTAGAGACAGTGCATGAAGGTTTAAGGAAGTACAAGTGTCCCCATTGTCAGTACAGAGCTGGTCACAAAGGCACCCTGCAAACACATGTAGAGACAGTGCATCAAGGTTTAAGGAAGTACAAGTGTCCCCATTGTCAGTACACAGCTGGTACCAAAAACAACCTGCAAAGACATGTAGAGACAGTGCATGAAGGTTTAAAGAAGTACAAGTGTCCCCATTGTGAGTACAGAGCTGGTCACAAAGGCACCCTGCAAACACATGTAGAGACAGTGCATGAAGGTTTAAGGAAGTACAAGTGTCCCCATTGTGAGTACAGAGCTGGTACCAAAAGCACCCTGCAAAAACACATACAGAGAAAGCATGAAGGTTAGAAGAGGTACCCATGTCCACATTGCAATTACAAAGCTTGTGAGAAAATCAAATGCAAAAAACACATGGAGAGTGTCCATCAAGATTCCAAAAAGGATCAGCACTCCCATTGTGAGTACCAAACTCGCCACAAACATTCACTGTGGAAACAAGTAGACAGTGTCCATGAAAGTGAGAATGTAGCAATGTCCCCATTGCAAGTACAGATCCCAATCTCAAAGTTCCTTGAGCAGACATGTTGAACAGTGCACTGTAGTTTGCAGGAGTACCAATGTTCCAACATGGATGTAACAGACTCTGAGTGACATGTGGAGGGAATAAACAACTCATTGACTAAGTAAATGAAACAGTTTTGAATACCCGGCACAAATAGCATAGCATGTTCAGTATTGATGGTGACTTTACTTGTGGTACCACTGAATAGTTTAGTTTGAAAGCCGGTGTAAAGAGCAGACTGCAGGTGACCCATGAAACATGCACAAGAAGCAACTTGAGGTAGTGTTTGTACTCATCCTTCATCTTGGGTGTGGGCAACCCGCTAATCTCCTGGCTGTTGGTAGTTTGCCTTAGACTGATGACAGACGAGGTGCTTTGGAATCCCACCATGGTTCATCCACTGGACACACCCCAGCCAGCCCAGTCTGTGCTGTCTAAGTAGGGTGTGCATGCTTGGCTGGTTTGAGAAGTACCTTACCAGTGATCCCATTGCTAGCACAGAGCTGCCTGTGGAGATGATAGCAAACTACACAAAGAAACATTGCATGATGTTTCAAAGGGACAAAGGTTGAATCTTAAGAGCTGAGCCAGTGAATAAAGCAACCCAAGTAAATGTAGAGACTGTCAATGAATGTTTGAAGAGCACTTGTTTCCAGAAGCCCTGGTCATAAGTTGTGCTTGCCATTGAAGAGCTTGTGTGAAAACTACACTGAGGAAACTATTGGGAACATGCAAGTGAAATTGATGTGGAAGTTATCTGTAGATTGCTCAGAATTGCTCCCTGATGACAAAACCTAGTATTTTAGAAGTATTTCCTAATTTTAGTTTTGAACGTTTGACATAAGTAGGCCTACTTCAACGTTGGATCACAATTTTCAAGTTACATGCTCAGATCAAATCTGCAACTACAGACAATTTTCCGATGTGAATGCTCAATGAAAGGTAGTCTGAAGTAAGTGGGGGGGGGGGGGGGGGGGTATATTTGAAACGCATTTTGGTGAGTAGCCAAATTCTAGAAAAGGCCAAATATCTACGAGAAAGTTTTGAAGCATCCCAGACTTCTTTGTTTTGTCATCAGAAAAATGATTGTGTCAATTTCTCCAAATGTTTCCATGTGATTTGTGAGCCTGGGTTTACTGAGATGCCCATGAATGTATATGTCTGTGAAGGCAGCACAGTTTGAAGCTGATAGGTCTTGCACACATTTGATGGAAACTAACAGCAATGAAGTTTGAAAGTTTGTTTGTTTATTCTTGTGGAAAAAACTGTCAGACAGAAAAGAGATGAGAATGTGAAATGTAATATGAGTCAGTGTGGAAGAGAGAACATTGGGTTTGCTTGTAGAAAGGAAAAAGCCCATAGGAAAAATCTTGTGGTACAGAGCAATACAGATGCACTCTTTTGTTTCTGAAGCTACCTGACTTTTGAACAAGAGACTGTAGAGCACAACTTGTATTTTCAGACTTCTGTTAATATATGCTTCCTTTTCCTGATATGCATAGGCTTCTTTTTTTATACTGATGTTCCATACAGTGAAAGTAAGTGTTGTCATGTAAACATTGTCCTTTATTCTTCTTACTGACTTTCTGCAGATTAGATTTTTTGTTGTGCTCCCTCACTTTGCTGTTAATATTTGTGAGTAGTTATTTGGGAAAATGACTAAAAAAATTCCAAATGGATTGTGGTGCAAGGTCAGGGTTTCACCCCAGGAACATTCTGTGAAATTGTGGAGCTCATCTGTTATGTTGTTTTGCAATTACAAGCAGGAAGAGAATTGTTATCACACATATCTCAAAGCTAATGATGTCAAACTACTGATGATGCGGGTGTTTGCATTCCGCACTCATAGACCTCCAGCAGATGCTAAACTGAACTAGACTTCATGGAAGAGAAATTGTGGCTTCCTTGGTGGAGGTTCTCAGTCTCAGAGTGCTCTCTAGTATTCATGTTATCCTGACTGTTGGCTGTGTGTGTGTGTGCGTGTGTTCATGTGTGTGTGTGTGTGTGTGTGTGTGTGCATGTGTGTGTGTGCAGTTGCGTGTTTGAGTGTGTGTTTGTGTGTGTGATTGTGCATGTATGTATATGTGTGTGTGTGTGTGTGTGTGTGTGTGTGTGTGTGTGTGTGTGTGTGTGTGTGTGTGTGTTAGAGAATACATTTTGGAATAGTAGCAAGAGAAATGTTCCTGGAATCTATTTTATCATATTGTATTGTATTGTATTGTATTGTATTGTATTGCATTGTATTGTATTGTATTTCCCCTGAGCTTTTTGTTATTCCTGTCTGACTAACCTACTCCTGGCTAAATGTTGTTGTCCAGTAGCAAAGACCAGTTGGTCAAAAACTTGCTACAGGAGAATATTTGTGACCCTTTTCTTGGAATCAGTCTTAACTCGCAACCCGCACAGCTGAATACACAAGAATAACAGTGCAGGGGGTCAACCTGGGTGAAATTGAGATTTTTTGTGCAATGAATTCTTCAAACATTTATCTATCGATTGGTATGGTTTTGTTTTATCAAAGGTGATTGTAAGTGGGTGATATAATTAATTACAGTTAATTATAGTTATCAATTATGATCATAAACACGCCCAAATCGACCATTTTTGAGCAAACAGAAACACCCTTAACCCTTACAGAACCCCTACATATCGTATGTGTATAGAACCGGCTGCACCTGGACTTTCGCGGGCTTTCCTTTCCTTGTGTGTTTGACACACTGTGAGCCAGCCAGCGTCAGAAAATGTGACGTAAACAATCATTTGATTCTAACCAATGAGGAGCGAAGTTCCTCGAACTTTAGCCAATCAGATAATACTTTGCTCAATCTTTTGTCTCTAGGTGGTTACCAAGCAAGAGTGCACGCTTCCCCATTGGATGAGAGCAGACACTTGGTAGCTTCTTCTGGGCAAAGTGAAGATTTCTTTCCATTTGGTTTCTTTCATTGAAAAAGAAACATGGATAAAAATGTGCGAATTGCTTCTCTGTTAAACACGTGTAGATCAGGTAATATGCCTGCTGCTGATCAGAAAGACCTGAGTGAGCTGATTACAGAGTATTTTGTTTCCAATTCGTTGGACGATTCTCTGAGTGATGATTGTGAATTGGAGTGTGAAACATCACCGTCGGAGAGAGGGAGGAGGAAGAAAGTGATGGAGAAATCGACGCTCCCTTGGTGAATGTAGAAACTATTCAAGGTGCAGGACATTGTGACACTGCCATGGATGTTGACACTGTGCCTGGTGACGAGGGATTACTTGGCCTTGTTAGAGTTCGATCTTGCAAGGTCAATGGCCACAGATGCAATCAGATCAAAGTGCCGTCACTAGCATCGGGGGACACGTCGTGGATGCATCACTCAGTTTTCACCTGAGGAAATTGTCGCTTTGAGACTGTCAATTCAAGACATGGATAGAGGTAGACCTAAATCCTCGATTTTTCTAATCTTTGTATTCAGTAGTATCATATTGTTGCAAGTTTTAAACTCTTTGGTACTTGGTCATAATTTTAGCTAAAATTTACCATAAATTGCAGTTCCCTGAGTTTTATGTGTCTTTATCATACTGTTTTTGTTGTAGATGCTAAAGAATGGATGATTCTTGGTATTCTATCATCCTGAATGAGAAATGGACCCATGCTGTGTATAATCTGACCATAGATATGTATGCTGTAAGATAACCAATTTGAGGCACAGTTAAAAACTGTATTGAGGTTGATTGTTAAATAAATTGATGTGTTCAGACAGTAACATTCTGACTTTATTTCCTCCTTTTCCAAGGTTAGCTAGCGTCTCTCCTTTCTTGTCGACTTGTGTATGTTTCCTTGCTGTCCTCTCCTATTATGCCAGACTTATTCATTTGGAATACAAACTTATTTTACCTACACCTAAATTTTAGATTGTGTTTCAAAGTAAGAAAACAACAAAAAATAGACTTCTTCTCTCTTTTTTTTAAAAGGTAATTTGTTTTGTTTTGGGGGTGGGGGTGGTGGGTGGGTGGGGGTGGGTGGGTGGTGTGTGTGTGTACAGGACATCAAGAATACTTGCAGGAGACTTTGCTATATTATACATTTTAAACCATTTTTAACCACATAATTTGCCACATTCAAAGTATTGAGTACCTTTTAGCCATTGTGTGACGTCATTGTTGTTGTGTTTTTTTGGTGTTTTTTTGTGTTTTGTTGTTGTTGTTTTTTTTGGGGGGAGGGGTGTATGCAAGATCACTTAAAATCAACACATCATTACACTTATGGATTAAAATGTGCAGAGATGAATTCCCAAACTTTTGGCAAAAAATCAAGAAGATTGGGTAATTCTAAGACCCTGTTGCTAAGGAGAAATTGTGGGACAGTGTACACAAACTTCTTAGTCTGTTTTCTCTGAAAGGCTTGTAATGGAGGTGTTGACTTCAAACTGCCATAACTTCTACAATTTTTGAGCTTCAACAATCTTTCTGGCATCAACATTATCAACAAACATTGTTGTTTTTGGAAATGTAATAATCTCAAAAACTTCAAAATCTACCTTAAATAGTAAAAGGGAAAATTTATGACTTTTTGGCCAAATATATTTTTAGATACTTATCTCCGCTGAAGTTTTCATGTAAAATTTCCCAAACTGGAGTTGTAAGCACATAACTGACTTCATGGCCTGGACTTGATATGGTTTGTACTGTCACAGCACCTCCCTCATATGTTGGTATGCTGTGGTCTTTGAACTTCTGTTTCAGAGGTTGCTCCGGCAACACTTACACAACCACTTTCTCAGAAGATGAGAATGGATGGATGGATGGATGGATGATGGATGGATGGATGGGAGGATGGATGGATGGAATTGGATTGGGGGGTGGATGGATGGATGGATGGATGGAGTTCAACGGCCATTCAACCTTTGAAGGTTGTTTAAGGCCACTGATCAAGAAAATTCACTAGAGTTGGTTGGAATAAGATCAAGCCTTCACAATTCCCAAGTTATTCGCCTCTGATGAATTGCATAGGGAGACAGTGGGTCTATTCTTACCCCCAGCCCCACAGAGGAATGAGAAAACGAGAAATGTAATTCTCCTGCCTATCAGCTTCTGAAGGCAAAGTAAGGCAATTTATCTATAAAATTATTAGAACTGGTAAGAGTAAATCAAGTCAATTTCCCAAATCATTCATGGTGCATGGTGGATCAATTCTTACCCCTATCCCAGGGTTCGGGGTAAGAATTGACCCACTACATCTCCCTACGCGATTTGTAAGAGGCGAATAACTAGGGACACTGTAACTGGTTTTCGTTTACTCAAAACTGTTCTGGTGATCTTTGTACTTGATGGCCTTACATAGTCTACAAAGGCTGATAGGCCGTAAAACGCTATCCATCCATCCATCCCCTATCCCATTCCGTAAGTGGTATCTTGTGCTACTGGGAAATAAGCACACATAGACATGTGACTGTGCATGAGAAATCAGGCTTAGGTGTAAGAAAAATGACAAAATAAAATTCTTCAACAACAAAATTACTTTAGTTTTAATGCAAATATTTTCAATACCACCCTCCCCCCCATGTTCATAGCACATAGATATGCAGTTTTACTTGTGTGTAAAGCTCCAGGTAATACCTCACTTTGCCCCATTACAGCTTTGCTGGGTGATGGCTCTTTACCTTTGCCGAGGAGGTTATGTTGTACCCTTGGTTTGTTATTTACTTATTTATTCGGCACAATAACTCAAAAAGTTGGAAGCAGAGTCAGATGATATTTGGTGGCAGGTCAGGGTTTCTCCCAAGGAACATTGCTGAATTTTGGGGGTAATCTTTTATCCAGTTTTGGAATTGCAACCAAAGAGATAGATATCGAAAATCACAAAATTGAATTGATGACGTCGGCGTATACATTTCACTTTCAGAGACCTCTTGCAGACACTAAAATGACTAAACTATACTGGTCATGAGAGAGAAATTGAGATGTCCATGGCGCAGGTTTGAGCTCCGAGTGCTCTCTAGTTCACCATCATCGGTGACTTCAGTCTGGTTTGTCAGATACGGTCTCCTGTGTGACCATCCACCACATGAGGACATAGATGTTCACCTTTGAAAATTTTGAGCTTTGCATATATGGGAGTAAAGTGGAGAGCCTTTTCTCTCCAAGGATGCACAAACCTTGAAAACAGGACTTTTCTCTCCAAGATGCACAAACCTTGGAAACAGGACAAACAGCGCCAAAGTTCTGAGCTACTGAGGACTGGTACCCACTGGTATGATGCTTTGAGAAAACGAGTTTTAAAGTTTTGGCGATGTGTTCAAGGCAACGCAGTGATGGCATCAGTTCAGTTCAGTTCAGTCTCTTAACCCTGAGATGGGTTGTTGAGGCACCACTGATGACTTTCCGACAATCTTCCTCCATCGAGCTCTATCCTCTGTGGCTCGCTGTGAGTCAGCAAAGGTCAAGCCTGTCCACTCTTTGATGTCTTCCCACCTCTTTCTCTGCCTGCCTCTCCTTCTCCCACCTGGTACGGTACCTTGCAGGATGGTCTTGGCCAGCTCACTGCCTCTTGACACGTGACCGTACCACTTCAAGTTTCTGCTTTTCACGATTGACAGCAGGTCTTCGTACTGTCCAATTGCTCTCCTGATCCTGGTGCTGACTTCCTCATTCGTGACATGGTCTTTATATGAGATGTTCAGAATCTTGCGGTAGCATATCATTTCCAGGGCTTGTATCCATCTCTGTAATTCAGATGTGAGTGTCCAGGACTCGCATGCATACAAGAATACGGAGATGGCCAGCGTGCGCATGAGCCTGATCTTCGACGCGAGAGTGATATTTCTGTCACGCCATATTGGCTTCAACTTTGCCAATGCTGCTGTTGTTTGTGCTATCCTGGACAGTATCTCTGGTTTGGACCCTTCATTAGTCACGATAGATCCCAGGTATTTGAAGTTGTTCACAGCTTCCAGTTTTTGGCCCTTCACTTTGATTTCCATTTTGAAGCCCAGAGGATTGTTTGTCATCATCACCTTGGTCTTCTTGGCGCTTATCTCCATGCCATATGCCTGTGAGGTCTTGTCCAGGTGCTCGACAAGACTATTCAGCTCCTCTTCACTTCCTGCTAATCCATCAATGTCATCAGCAAAACGTAAGTTGGTGATCTTTCTGCCACAGATGCTGATTGATCCTTCATGGTCTGCTAGGGCATCAGTCATTATCCTTTCGAGGAAGAGGTTGAAGAGTGTGGGGGAGAGTAGACAGCCCTGTCTGACTCCGACCATTGTCCTGAACCATTCGCCTGTGGTACCATTGAACAGGACTGCGCTGGTCGCTCTGTCATAGAGATGTTCAACGACTTTGATGATCTTGGAGCTGATGTTGTAGCTTCTCATTGTGGCCCACAGCGCAGCATGCCAGACTCTGTCAAATGCTTTCTTAAAGTCTATAAAGACATGGTACAGATCTTGTTGGTGTTGTAGATGTTTCTCACACAGGACTCTCAGATTGAAGATCTGTTCGGTGGTGCTCCTACCTGGTCTGAAACCTGCCTGCTCTTCAGCAATGATTTTCTCTGCCTGAGGTATTAATCTGTTCAGCAGTACTTTCAGCATGACCTTGCTGGGATGGCTGATGAGGCTGATTGTGCGGTAGTTCTGGCACATTTGCAGGTTTCCTTTCTTGGTCAATGTAATCGCTAGGGACTGTGTCCACGGGGTTGGCCAAACTCCCGTCTGCCAGATCTTATGGCAGATCTTTGTGAGTGGCATCATGGTGGCCATTTAAAATGTGGTATACCAGCTTGGCTGACAAGCTGGGCAGCTGTCGATGGAAAACTCAGGAAAACATGATGTTGTGCAATGGACAAATGGATGTAGGTTTCAAAATCTATCAAAATCTCAGTACTGATTACTGATAATCCTAACCTATCTCTCACTCTATTCCACTGATAATCTATTATCTTGAAAGGAGGCTGAATGATGGCTGTCCAATTTTGTGGTATAGGACCACACAAGTGGACAAAATAATCAACCAACACATAAGTACATATCTTACACATTTATTGACATTCAAAATACCAAATGTCCATATAGCTTTGTCAATATAAATAAAAAGGGTAATGCAATATGTACATGAATGCAAGAGACAAACTAACATTGGTCCAGCCTTACTTGGTCTCCATCAAGCCGATGCGAGTCACTCATGTAATGCATGTCCATTTCATTTGTTGATGGGTAAAATGTGATAGAAGGACACTGTCATCTTTGGGAACTTAGAGCCTGCATTTTGTTGAGAAAATTGACATCAGCAAGGCCAGAAGATGATGGATGAATAGAAAATTCATCTGGCAAAAATCATCTTAAACAAATGGCTGAACAATGCAAGCACCAAGCAGGCATACAATAAATGAACTTAAGTAGCGCACTTTGACAATAAACAGTGGATTAAAACATATGACAATGGAATGGAAACGCTTGATGCATATTGAAATTTGAAATAGAAAAAAAATTACCACAACAAAAACTAGTACTTGCAGGATTGACGATGCAACTAAGGTTTGCAAATTTTACTAGGCAGCAGCTACAACTATTTTCTAGTCACACTCACTTGGATTCTCAACTTAAAAAATAGGCTTCCCGTTAGAGGTTAGGAAAAAAAAACCTGAAGAAGAGATCATCATTATGTGTATCAGATCAAGGCACTTTAGACCACCACCTACACAGCCACTAAAAAACTCCACTACATTTGTCATCAGAAAGGATTCATCATTACCATCACCATAAATTAAGATTCTGTTTCACAGTAGAGGAGAAATTTGCACAGCAACATCTTACTGAATAATCCAATGGAAATGCAACAAAAAAAGAAACATGTGCAAAACAACATTTAAGTTTGCAAACCACATGCAAAGCTTAACATTCAACTCCAGGAACATCCAAATTCCTAAATGAAAAGTTAATGAAGTAACTTTTGAAAAACACACAAAAACTTTTGGATTTCTGCACAATAGAGCACAACAGTTAGTGTGAAAGCTTCCACATAGGTAGATTTCTTCCAGCAGATTATGTGGAATTCAGTGTTGTCAGGTGGTGAAATAACAACTTTCTCTGTCAATAACATCGGTTTAATTCCTTTTCTGTCAAAGGAAAATCCAGTGTTGTTAGGTGGTGAAATAACAACCTCCACTGGTCACATCAATAGTTCAGATCCTTTTCTAAGGAAAATCCAGTGTTTGGTGGTGAAAAACAACTTCCACTCTGAATATTACTGGTTCAAATCCTTTTCTGTTTAAGGAAATTCTGTATTAGGTGGTGAAATAACTTTCATTATCAACATCATTGGTCCAATTTCTTTTCTGTTTAAGGAAAATCCAGTGTTGTTAGTGAAATTGCAACTTCTACTGTCAATATCATTGATCCAAGTCTGTTTCAGCTGTAAACTTCAACAATTCATTTTCATCTAACACCTTCAATATCGACCAACTACTTTCCTTTCTCTCTGTAACTCTCTTCCATCAAAGTAGGAATGACAGCAATCATGTTTACATGCCAAAAAAGTGACAGTATTCCAGTCTAGTAAGCCAGTATGAAGGAGTTAATCTGAATGAGAACAAACTTTTCTGGCAGACAGCTTTTCTCTCATGGCAAAATTCAACATGAAAAAGCAGTGAAACCTCAAGTAAAGTTACCTGTAAAGGTGAGCAGCGGACAGATTATATACACAGCAAGATCGACGTATTCACTTCACCACCAAAATCTACAACCATGCTGTTGTACCATATCATAATCATATTCTATTTGCAGCCAAGACTGATGAAATGTTTGAACAAAAAAAAAATATATAGAATCTTACATCCACAACCTAAAAAATTCAAGCAAACATGCAAACAAACATTTATCACCACCAAGGTATTTCATCATTTCCCCCAGCATTCCCTTGCAGATCCTCATTACAGCAGTAAAAGTTCAGAGATAATTGGGACATAATACTATTGTTAATAATACATCTTTAATATATATATGATGATTGTGCACTGGTTATGAGAAATGAACTGGAACAAACAACGGTTTATCTCCAAAGGTGGATGTAAGTAAAGATCCCTTGTAATGCATATACCCTCAGAGTAAGCAAGCATGAGACGGAAATCTATGTACAATGGCACACATGCAGAAAAATATGCACCAAACATCCAGATATGTTCCTTCTCAGGATGCAAGGAGCAGAAAAATATGAACACCTCAAACTTCACAACCCTACAGCTAAAACATCTTACACGCCACACACAGGACAAATCATTTGTACCAAAATGGTGCGGAATGTGTCAATTTGCAATCTTCAAATCAAATGAAAAACAAACAAAACCATGGGAACTATATTCAAACAACAGCAACAACAACAATAACAACAACCCACTGAGCAAGTTTCATGGTTTCTGTCTCTAAGACCACAACAGCAAAACATGTCCGTCAAGGCTACTTCTATGCTTGTCCAAGACAGGTAGGTATATCTAGTGAGGACTGGGACTGTTCAAACAGAAAACCAGTGCTTTCAAACTCGCACTTCTACGTAGCCCTCCATTTTGCTGGCATCCCCTGGTCTACTGACACTGGATGAGGCCCCAAAAGCCATCTCTTCCACAGCAAGCGGAAGGATCCTGTATTTGCCAGTTGGAGGCATGTCACTTGATGACAAGCTACAGCTTCGTTCACAGCAGCAACTTGACTTCTCAGAGGTCAGTCAAACACCAGCGAGAAAGGGAGGGTGGTTCAGAGGGTGTTGCTTCCACAAAGGAACCAGTGGATCCCAATATGTGGAAAGTTCTGGTCTTCATGACTGATATGGCTGCGCCCCCGATGTAAATACAAAGCAATGTTTGCGTAGAGAGGCTGTCGATTCAATGCTGAATATGGGACAACACAAATAGTGACAAATATGTTTATGTGGAAACAATGCAACAGAAATTCTCTGAGTATTGGGCATGCAACGCAAATATATATGACAGCAACTGGATATGGTCTGAGGAAATGAACTTTAAAAAAGCCATCATGAACAAATGTTATGGAAAATCAAAATTCAATGAGGTGAAAACAGTTTAAATAATGTAAAATTTGTTTCTAGTACCTATCCCCCCTTCCCCTCTTACAAGTCAGATTTGCTCATTGCATGGGCGAGAGTTCTGTCATGAACTCTCGTCCCAACATCTTGGCACATACATAGGACATCACTGTGGCAAAAACCTTATCACCATGGTGGTGGTGTGTGTGTGAGAGTGCGTGTGTATGCATGTGCATGTATGTACGCGCATGCACATGCATGTCTGGGTGTGAAAAATTAGCACATATGCCAAGCAAGCTTCATCCTGAAAACAAAATCCCAGCACAAATGAAAATTGTGCACCAATCCACGAAACGAGCAATACTTTTTTCCCTCTCGAAGAAAATCCATCATAGGAAAGTCATCACAAAGCCAATTCATTGCACAATTTTCTTTTTTTCGCTTCTTGTCCAAACCACCTTGCTGCTTTGTAAGTCATTTTTCATCCACAATGAGCATGAGCACAAAGTTTCTCTTTCTCTTTTTCAAAGCAGAAATCAGATTCGCATCACGGCCTCCTGCATTAGTCAGAGAGGCTCCATTTATGTGAAAGACTGCCGCCAACAGTTCAACATCAATTCTGTTGGAGGAGATCCAAAATCTGCAGACCATCACATCACCCACACCAAGTTTCACAGACTTAGACAGAGGTAAAGGGGGGTTACCATCTTTTAGGTTTCCAACAGACAACAGTGGACATACCATGAGGAGTAACAGTTCCGTAATCTCACAGTTCCCTCGTTCAGCAGCGAAAGAGTAGAGATGAGACTTCAACAGGGAAAAATCTGAAGTGTGAGACTTCAACAAGATAAATTTTGGTTTCAAAACATGTTGCAATGCAGACTTTAAATGCTGGCTGACTGCTGGATCAGCTGATTGCAACAGGTAAAACATGTGAGCATGAAATATCTGGTGCGCAAGACTTCAGCATGACATTCTGATACATTGGAAGCAACAAAGACCTTTTCAGCCAGTTGCCAGATAGATAGAGATAGCCCGCTAGCAGTGCATGCCACACATAAGCATGAGATCTCACCATTCCTTTCTAAGGCAAATTCACTCCCATGGAATACTAATAAGTATGTTTAACTCATGGTTCATTCACAAAACACGCCAAAATGCATTTTCCTGCAAGTTTGCAAATATATACAAAAACCACAAAATCCATGACAGTGTTGATAATAAAGTTGAAATGATTCACTGAAAAGCAATATTCAGTCAGTACAAGCTGGATGGGACAGATGATTTCAACAAATCAAATTAGCTGCCTGTTCACACCACAATGACCAGATGCATGTAAACTGAGGTAAAATTTTCCAAATGATCGATTCAGAAAAAAAAGGTGAAAGAATTAATCTACTAATGAATCCATACAGGAAAAAAGTGCAAGAAATAGATCAGTTGCTAATTAAAAAGGCATTAAAATATCTAATGAAATGTGTAGTAAGTTACTTGAAGGAATATGTCAAATAAGCACCCACAGTGCATGCTTACAAATGCCTACATTCAAACCCACAAGTTATGGGGGTTTCTCTTTTGTTTGATACTCTTTTCCTCTTGAAACAAACCAGACGTTTCCAAAACCGAGAATCTGGAAAGGCAACCACTACTGCACTATGTCAGTAATGAGAAGTCACGTTATCTGCATAAGAAAAGTAAAAATCCTTTCTAATTGACATTTAATTTCTTTTCCATTAAGCCACCTCATGGGCATGATATGTCTACTTACTCGGCAACTTATCACCCAATTTGCCTGTGAAAACTGCACACTTGAAGCCCCGTGGTCACCTAGCCACCGTATTTGTACCGCCAGCTCCATCCCCACTCCCCCTGGAGCAGGCATCCCAGCTGAGGATGAATGCGTCCTAGCCATCTTCCATCTTGGCTCTCACATTTACAAGTTATGAAGTCTCGAAGTTGTCTTCATGTCCGGTCACTTACACCATTAGATTTGATGACTTCCTCAGCAGAAAGTCTCAAATCCAATGTATTTGATCGGTATCTAAGGAGAAGATTGCTGATCAAGTTGAGATCAAAAAGTTATGTTGAATCCAATACAAACCTTCATTCGGCAATAAGAACACCCTTGGTGATAGGTTTAGCGTTGAAGCTGGAAGGCATTTCTGTCACGGCAAGGGCAAAAGTTGCTCTAGAACCTGATCATAATGGTAAAGGTGTGGTTTTCTACAGCAATTTCTCATTAATGTTTGGGTCACAGACTGCTTAACATTGTACACTTTTTCCGCCTGCAGTCCCTGCATGGCACGCAATTGCCTATGTACAGCGTCCCCTCTGAACAGGCAAAAGAATTTCCCCAGCAGGTGAAAATTACTGATTGAAATGAAATAACTTGCGAGGAATGAAATTCTAATTATGAAGTGGAGATTCACAAAATAAAATGTGAAAAAAAGAAGAAAGGTTGATATACTTTCCATCTCACTAGCTGCCCTTGTTAAATAAAAATGCCAGGTTGCGCATTAAAAAGCACTGTTTTTTCTTTCTTTCTTAAACATGCACAAATTAATATGTGTCTAAAGTGTAAAATGCTGACTGCAGCATTTAAACATCTACAACTGCAAGTGCGAGTCAACAAGCAGCTTTCCGACATAGTTGCCTGAAGATAACATCAGAATCTCTGTCCGAGGAGAATTAGCAGCAAACTAATCAGAGCAACAACGAGAGTTTGACCAAATCCACAACGTAGCCTCCTGAGAGTACCATCACAATCCCTGTTCTTAGGACCATCAACTGCAAACTAACCACAGAAACGACTAGTTTGACCTAATCGACAATATAGTCTCCTGACGATATCACTAGAATCCCCTTTTTAAGGACCATCAACAGCGAACTAACCTTACAAAGAGCTTGACCACATCCTGAAGCGACCTTTCCACTGGGGGGAGGACCCTGGAAATACTTCTGCAGAAAGGTCCAGTCGCAGACGTTAACCTTGAACTAATCTTAATCCCAATCAATACCCTACCCTAGCTCTAACATATGAGTGGTTCCTGTTTGTGGCAGCTGTACCAGGTCTGCTAGTCTGCATACCAGCACATGTTCCATCTATTTAAGGATCCATGTATGGCGTTCATCACCATGACAACTAGCAGCAGCACAACATGGCTGCCCTGACAGAGGCTTTGTGCAGTGTGAGAGAGGTCACTCTTTCCGTCTCCTGTCACTCGCCTGAGTGACTTTCTGCCGCACCTCATGGGCGTGGCCTCCGAGATGGCATAGCATCAAGTCACCAGGGTATTCAAGTCCAATAAACTTCTGGAACAAGCCTCAAAAGCAACACAGAACGATACATGATCCTTGCTGACATATATGTACCACTAATGCTGTCTCTATTTCACCTGATGATGGCAATAACAGCATTGATGACAATACAGATGCTGGGATCCATGACAAACTGCCTCCACCTCAGCGGATGAAGATGACAATAACAGCACTGATGATAATACAGATGCTGACAGCAACAACAAACACTGCCTTGTTCTCAGGTGATGATGATGGCATTAACGCTGATGTCAATGTACACACCAGGAGCAAAGACAAACACTGCCTCTATTTACAGTGATGACGATGCCAGTGATGACAATAAATATGCTGACAGCGACAACAAACACTGCCTCCATCTCAGGTGCAGCCGATGACAATACGATAACGGAAGCGATGTCAAACACTGCCTTAGTGCTGCTGATGTCTGTGCGATGACTGAGGCCGATGTCTACAGGTTGTCATGGGGTTGTTTCTGCGAGTCAAACGTGGCGTTGACGAAGGACGGGGGAACCACAGACTTCTCTACGTGGATGAGCTGGGTGTTGAACACCTCACAGTCGATCTGCATCATGCCCACTTGACCTGGGGGAGGTTGCATGGTCTCTGTGGAAACAATTTCCAACAGCAACAATGAGTAAATCATATCCCAAGGTCACACTCAATTCAAAATGGGAGAACATTCAGCAAAAAGCCATGAGGTTGCCAATGACTATCAAGAGAAATAAAAATTTCTTCAAATAGTGAGTTCATTATTTCTAAAAGTGCTTTTTTCGAAGATTTGGTTCAAAGCATGTCTGCTTATATGCTTTAACTCATTCGCGACGCGTAGGCTCATATGAGCCTACGGGCCAAACGTAGTCGTTCGCGACGCGTATGCTCAATTGAGCCTACCACATTAGCATATTTTTGCCCCCTTACAACAAGGAAAATATGGTTTAGGGAACTAGTCTAGTCTTGAATTCGTCTCTGTACTATGAGGTTAGTAAGGGTCGTGGTTTGCGAGAGTTGCTTCCCTCTATTGGGGTAAACGCGAGTCAAGATGGATAAGAGCAAACGTGGAGTGACGGATGACCGAAGTTATTTTGAACGCCTTGACGCCGCAGCAAAGCTGAGATACAGCACCAAATTAATGTACATTTGTGGCAACGACCCTTATGAAATGCCAACTCGATTATAGTCGACCAGTCCTGATGATTATCCTTCGCTGGATTACATCGCGATTGTAAACTATTTCGTGTATGGCGTGAGTGCCTACACGATGAAAGAATTTCGACCGCACAAAAGCCTCACGGCCTACAAGAATTTTGTAGTTCATGGATGATGACATGACGAAACAAACGCTGTATGATGTAAATTTCTCTCTCTCTCTCTCTCTCTCTCTCTCTCTCTCCCTGTGGGTTCGGGGTAAGAATTGACCCACCGCGTCTCCCTACGCGATTCGTAAGAGGCGAATAACTAGGGACACCGTGACTTGATTTGTGTTTACTCTGAACTGTTCTTGTGATTTTCGTGCTACATAGCCTACAAGGCTGATAGGCCGTAAAACACTGACCATCCATCTCTCTCTCTCTCTGTCTCTCTCTCTGTCTCTCTCTCTGTTTCTCTCTCTGTGTCTCTCTCTCTCTCTGTGTCTCTCTCTGTGTGTCTCTCTCTCTCTCTCTGTCTCTCTCTCTCTCACTCTCTGTCTCTCTCTCTCTCTCTCTCTCTCTCTCTCTCTCTCTCTCTCTCTCTCTCTCTCTCTCTCTCTCTCTCTCTCTCTCTCTCTCTCTCTCTCTCTCTCTCTCTCTCTCTCTCTCTCTCTGTGTGTGCAACCGTCCCTTGTTTGCTCTGTATAGCCCCCCGAGAAGTTCAAAAATAATTCATCACTTCAGTAGAGAATGACAAACATAGTAAGTAATAATATGAAAACCATAACTATTTGTATTTTCACAACTGTCATTAGGTTCTGTGAACTTAAAACATATAATAATCCTTATCTTAACCTCCCATCAGACATAAGATAAAAAGCCATTCCCATCATTGCTAAAATTATTGATCTAATTTCAGTGATTCATACAATCATACATCTGTAACTGAGTTTTACTGTTGCAATATACTATACACATTAAAGCGTTGGCTGTAGTTTGTCAAATAAGAAGATAACTATCAGCAGATAATTTATATAATAACATCACACAGTTTCAACAACGCATAACCAATACCCACAGCAGATAATTTACATAATACCATCACACAGATTCACCAACGCACAACCAACACCCACAATCTGGTCCAGTGTTGTCATCTCCTGATTTTCAATCTTGTATAGAAGTTCAATTGGTATGACACTGTTCAAAATTGAAAATTTGCTGCACCCCTATCACCCTTTCAACATGTATGCGCAGCATTGCTAGAGTTCTAGTTGACTCAATATCGAATGCTGAAAGTTGACTTTTTCCTCTAGTGAAAGCAGGTATCTTCACTTCAGCAGCTACTCGGCCAACAATATCTGCAATAATGTCAAAGCCCCTGTCTGCAAGTACCAGGTCATTTGGTCTTAGATTCTCAATATATCCACAATTTTGAGTTACATGCTTATCACTTGTCCTACCACCCCACCCCTTTGAAACAAATGAAATATAACCCTGCGGTGTGATTGAAATTAAATACTTGATCGTATTGTTATGTTTGTAATTTGACCATGTTTGAGCGCTTGCTGTGGGAGACGATGATCTTTGCACAAGAACTTCAAAACAGTCAATGATAGACACAACCCGGTTCCAAGGATATGACAAAAATTGCTTTGGAAGGCTTATCTTGATGATGTGTTTCAATGTAGAGACAAAGAACAAAGCCGTGGCACCAGAAAAATGACAAAATTCGTTGTTATTTTGCTGTAATTTCCCAAGCAGACGATATATCTTTGTGATAATTGGTGTGCACACACATTTTAAGGTGAGGAATACAAAGGCACCACTTGGAAGAGTCTCTGTATCATGCCTTGATATACATTTGCATAAATTTGCATATTTTTATAGTGCATGATTTAAAAAAAGTTTAGGAAAGAATCCCATGAAAATAAATTACTAAATTGTGAAAATTGTATTGTTCACAATGAAAAGCTAAATTTGAATAACAAGCAATATGCAATTCAGTATCATTTGCATATTTAAATTAATTAAATAGCATGAAAAACAAAATACATATGTAAATCATAAATGTGTTGAGTTATTAGCATCATTCATAAGTTGAATCATTAAAGATGCTCTAAACTCAAATACAAGCACACATTCTACTTATCAAGTGATCTAATTTGCATAAATTTGAATATTTTAGTCAATTGCATAATTGCAAAATTGGTTACATTGATAACGTATTCTTAGTGTTAGTGGCAAAGTGTAATCGAGGTAAAGGTGCCTGATTTTATCCCGCCTCTTTTTCTTTAAGTCTGGGCTTTTAAGCTGCACTTTTTACCCCCTGGTCATTGGGGAAAAGTATGTGATGCATAAACACCATCTCCCCTCTGTGGGAAGCATGCAACTAGGTTGTGGATGTATGCTCTAACATGATAGTTCCCAACTGTCCCTGGATAGATAGAGGCACTGTGAGTTTAGCTCATTGCTCAGGGATGATACTCAATAG
>JAWQFJ010028688.1:32500-35000 GCA_034096865.1 Theodoxus fluviatilis
GCTGTCTTGCTGGCTGAAACGACTTTACCAAGGTCGACCTCGCCATCATCAGTACTTCATTGAAGGCTTATATTGATTGTAACTCAGGACTAAAAATCTCAATCATCACAAAATTCTCCAGTGTGTTTTTGTGCCATTTTTTTAAGTTCCCCTTTTTTTTAGAGCTCTAGACCAAGAAACAAGCAGTGGGCACTCTGAGAAAGAGAGCTGGGTGAAAGACCTATTTTTTTCAAAATAGTGGCTCTATTTACTGTCATGGCAAGTGTAGTGTTTTCTAAGCTTGACAAAGTGCAGCATTTGGCTAGGTTTGGCAAAGAAAGACCTTTCTAGCCATACCAAGTTTAGCTTTGTAGCTACAGTATTTATTTTACTACGATTTTTCAAACTTGGTCCATTTTCCTGCGATTTCAGGGGACAGATGCACTAGAAATTCTGCGTCTTGAATGAGTTAAACAAGAAAAAAGAAAAGAGTGTGTGTGTGTGTGTGTTTGTGTGTGTGTACTTGAGATGACCCAATTGCCATACTCCTCAGTTCAATTTTTCTGTATGTCATCCAGGAATATGTCGTCAATACTTCTGATCTACACAACAAGAAAGCAACTGTCTGTAGAAAATAGAGATGAACCAACAGCTGTAGCACTTCCAGTTTAGTCAGTTGGGTAAACTTTCCCTGCACTCACTTCTTGTGCAAGTTTATGGGCGCATTTGTTAGGCAAGAAATCTCGAGGGCTAGGCGTTGCCTATGTTTCTCGCTCATTAGCCGTAGATGCGTCTCGCTCGCCCTCGACGTGCGCCCAAAGCATCCTGACGTTTGACTTTAACACATGAACTCCAATATGGTTGACTGCAAAACCAATGGGTTTGCACAACCATTCCAAACCTTTGTAGCATATCAATAGTTAACATGGTATTGAGGAAGCTCCTTCTGTCAGTGCATCATAGACGCTGAACCAACACTCACACAGAGGGGAAGGCGCATCATAGATGTTCACCTTCTACATTCATACTCATTGAGGCACACACAGGGTTACAACACATAGAGCTAACACAGGGTTACAACACATAGAGCTAACACAGGGTTACAACACATAGAGCTAACACAGGGTTACAACACATAGAGCTAACACAGGGTTACAACACATAGAGCTAAAACAGGGTTACAACACATAGAGCTAACACAGGGTTACAACACATAGAGCTAAAACAGGGTTACAACACATAGAGCTAACACAGGGTTACAACACATAGAGCTAACACAGGGTTACAACACATAGAGCTAAAACAGGGTTACAACACATAGAGCTAACACAGGGTTACAACACATAGAGCTAACGCAGGGTTACAACACATAGAGCTAACGCAGGGTTACAACACATAGAGCTAACGCAGGGTTACAACACATAGAGCTAACACAGGGTAGCAACCCATAGGGAATTGCAAGAAATCAATAATCCAAAGTTCTCCAATCCCAGAGAATAAACCAAGGCACTGTGCCTCCCACATAATCAAACGTCAAAGCTTGCTTGCCTACACAGTCATAAAACAGGGTTTCAAAAAGGCAAGTAGAGGTTGAGGACTTTGATGTTGTGTGAGGCACAGTTCTGTGGTTCAATCCCTGGGATGGAAGAACTCTGGATTATTAATTTCTTAAAAACCTTTGCAGCACTGGAAAAGGTGCAATAAAGATTCCCTTCTGATGGCCTCTGGCAATTGCACGACTAATGTCTACTGTCATCCATTTCAAAGCCTTGTAACACTGGGCAAGTGGAACAGTCATGCCCTACTAAAGACATTAGATTTAGACAGCTGCAAGACAGACATCTGTACTCACCATTGAAGCCAAGGGCAGGCATGACAAGTGACATGCGCGGCCGCATGGTTTTGTTGTGTGCCAGGGCTGGCACTAAGAAGTAATCCTGAAACAACAGATACACATTTTGATGAACTATTCATTGTAAATCTGCAAACAAACAAATGAACAAAACCCTGCTCCTAAGGCAGGCTCTGTACAATGATTGTAATCAAGCTAACGAGAAAGATAAGTGACAGCAAAAGCATAAGCAGAGGGGAGGGGAGGGAAGGGGGAGGGGGACGGATAGGGGGATTGGGGGATTGGGGGATTGGGGAGGTGAGGCAGGGGGATAGGGGGATTGGAGGGGAGGGGAGGGGAGAGGATAGGGGGATTGGGGAGGGGAGGGGAGGGGTGGGGAGGAGTGGGGAGGGGAGGGGAGGGGAGGGGAGGGGGAGGGAAGGGGAGGGGAGGGGAGGGGCGGGGGAGGGGAGGGGCGGGGGAGGGGAGGGAAGAGGCGAGGAAGGGGAGAGGTAGGGTAGGGAGGGGCAGGGCAAGGGGAGGGGTTAGGGGGATTGGGAGGGGAGAGGGGGATTGGGGGATTGGGGATAGGGGGATTGGGGAGGGGAGGGGATAGGGGGATTGGGGAGGGGAGGGGATAGGGGGATTGGGGAGGGGAGGGAGAGGGGAGGTGAGGGGAGGGGAGGGGTG
>JAWQFJ010028690.1:2500-25997 GCA_034096865.1 Theodoxus fluviatilis
ATTAGAGAATTGCTATGACGGAGTGTTTGTAAAGCATGTAAATCCATTTCTAAGCTATTGGCCCAGGAACAATCGACCATATATTTAAAACATGATGGATAGGTTCAGGAAAGCTCCTATTATGACATGTTTTGTTTTCCTTTGGCATGTCATAGACGCTGAATTAACACTCACACAGTCACACAGAGGAGGAAGTGTATTATACTTTATAGATGTTCACACCAGACATGTGCATTCGTACTCATTCACGCACACACCGTGTGTGGTACTGCTACCGAGTACCGTCGTTCTACAAGCAACGAGTCAATCCTGATAACACGATGCATAACTGGTAGGTTTTTAGGCTAGATTCGCTTCGAAAAGTTGCAGAAAATCTGATGGTGGTTACAATCTGACGGTATAACAAGTTTTGACAAGGAAAAAACCAAGCAACTATAACCATTCTGACCGTTGTCAGCCATGTTTGCAGAAGCTCCTAATCTCGCTGGAAACAAGATTTCATACTCTTGTCGTGGAACCAAACGACGAAAAGATTGACCTGATTTTTCAATACAAACACTGTATTCATTTTGTTGTTTAGACTGCAAGTGTAACTTTTCTGACTTGCGTTCCACTCAACACATTTTTCACCTAGTGGACATGTACTCGATTAATTGACTCGATTAAATTGAACTGATGTATTTGATATACATTTGTATTAATCCGGAAAAATTATGAAATCATACTTCATTCATTCGAGCATTAGTCTTGACAGCGTTCAGCGGACGAAGTAAACATCAATCTACTTCGACCATAACGTAAGTGCGAGTTGCAGACGAAACTTATCACCGTCACATGACACGGTGACGCCGAATGTCAAATTACTGCTATCTTACGGTCGTAATAATCGGACAAAGTTTGAAAGTTAGTCCCCTAGTGAATGGCGAACTTTTGTGACAGTGTCAGATCTTAATTTCGTCTAAATAACATGTGTAGTATGTATTCATACCCCTGTCTATCACAGTCTGAGAAATCTTCTCACTGTCTGCCAAAAATGAGACTCAAATGCTGTCCCCAATACAACGCAACTAGTTCCCGTGAAACTGAAAGCCATTTTGCCGCCTGCATGTGTTTATCACGCGAGCTTCAGCGAGAAAGGGCGTGGCTGTGGAGTGGAATTTCGCTATTCCGTCAATTGACCTTTGAGGGAGGCAGTTTTTGAGATATCAGAGCTTCTAAGTGGGACTGAATTTCAGATCTTACATGCAAATGACGTCACGCTATTGATGACGTCAAATTTGGCTATTCCGTCAATTGTCATTTCAATAATTGTTAGAGAGGTGCTTCGATTATACGACCTTAGAAAATCACTTTCTCTTCAAACCTCGATTCTGAAAATTTGACACATTCAATCGGACCTAACTTCCAGTTAGTGTGCAAAATCTCAAGGAAATCCGTCCAGTAGTTTTTGAGATATAAGCCGTGGAGTCGGGACAGACAGACAGACACACACACAGACAGATAAAGTCTGTAGGACCTCCAGTAAACCTGGAGGAATAAAAACCGCTGGCGCTGAACCTCCAGGTTTTGGCATATTAAAAAAAATGTAAAAAAAGATCGGGTTCGAACCCGCAACCTCTCGAGAAAAGATGGGGAAAAAACACACATGAAGAAAAACACAATAAACCAGGTCGGATTGGAACCCACAACCTCTCGAAAAAAGAGAAGAAAAAAGTTTCAGCGCAGAATCGAACCTGGTCATGCATGACCACGAGTCAAATGCTCTACCACACGAGCCATTAGACTTAGAGAATTGATATGACACTAGGGAATCATAGAGCGTCCTTCAGGAATTCCGGTTCAGAATAATCTGATATGTAATGAGGGTGCGCGCGCATCACGCATCACGATCACGATGTATGGAATCGAATTGGGTCACATTTCACAAAATAGCCGTCTGACGATTAAATAACCATACATTTAGCATCAGACTTTCCATTTACCCATAAAATAAGGCAAGCATCGCATAACTTGATGTTTTGATTAACTAGTAAGGAAAATCGAGCAATTTAAAACGTGAAGCGAGACATCTTTTGGGTCGCCGTAGTCGAAGCAGTTGGTCGACTAAACTACGCCTGAAATGTTTACTGTTTGTCAGTCAAGCCATTTAATTTTACAAATCAGCAGTTGAAACGACATGGTATCATTTTCTTGTGATTACAGTAACGTTAGGACAACGGAAGAATGCAAAAATACTCACCAAACAGGAGTCTGGCAAAACGTCCGTTTTGAAGGAATACGTTCCGGCGAAACTTGTGAATTACCATATCGCAGAAACCGGATGTCACGTGACAGCACAAGGTGTGACGTAGAATGCAAGAATGCCTCATTACGATAGAAGATTATTCTGAACCGGAATTCCTGAAGGACGCTCTATGTTACCCTACTGAGACAAAAGTTCGCCACCGTAAAGTGGACAATGCTGGTGAGAAAAAAAATCTATATTTTCATTTGTTTGTTTGTGTTTCATGAAAGTGTTGTGTATGAAGTATCTTTATTTATGGATAAAAAGATAATAGTTGTTGTGGGTTTTCTGTAATTCTTTGTTAATGCCGACGCTGGACATCTGATGGTGGTTACAGGAGGACAAAAATGTAAAGCTATTTCTGATTTGAAGAAAAAAATTGCGCGATCGCGTAATGCTGAAAACCAGCAAAATTTAAACGTTCTCCGCCAACTGTGGAACAGAACGAGTCAATCCTGTTAACACGATGCATAACTGGTAGGTTTTTAGGCTAGATTCGCTTCGAAAAGTTGCAGATAATCTGATGGTGTTGACTGCAAGTGTAACTTTTCTGACTTGCATTCCACTCAACACATTTTTGACTTGGTGGACATGTACTCGATTAATTGACTCGATTAAATTGAACTGATGTATTTGATTTAAATTTGTATTAATCCTGAGTGGTTAGCACGCTGGACCTACAGCCGCTGCGGCCAGTGGGTACGGCGTTCGAAGCCGCGCGGTCCCCAGAATTGCATCCTTGAGCAAGATGCTTAACTCCCATTGCTTCTCCCCACCCAGGAGTGAAACCGGGTACCAAATGGCCCTCTTTAGGGCTACCAAACGACCCTCCTCAGGGCCTCTCCCCAGGTCCTTCGGATGAGACCTTAATAAACCGAGGCCTAAGTGCGCTTAGAACCACTGGATAAGGCGCATTATAAATATAATAAATTATTATTATTATTATATTCGCGCATTAGTCTTGGCAGCGTTCAGCGGATGAAGTAAACATCAAACTACTTGGACCATAACGTCAGAGCGAGTAGCAGACGAATCTATCACCGTCACGTGACACAAACCGGCCAATCAGAAGCGATGACGCCGGATGTGAAATTCCTGCTATCTTACGGTGGTAATAATCGGACAAAGTCTGAATAATCTGAGAAAGAAACTCGAATTGGTTCATTATTTGTATGAATGCGAGTTTTTTGGTCGACTTCGGTAAATTTTGCGCTGCCTCGCAGTGATGATTGTATACGAAGCTGTCGTCTGATAGGCGAAAGCGATCCGCAAAGCCAGCGAAGTTTCGACCATGATATGAAATGACAAAATCGCGATAGGTCGTATCAGGGTCGATTAAAAACGCTAAAACGATTGTACTACACAATTGTAGGAAAATGGATGATAGTTCATGAAATTTGAGTGGTCTTGTACATTTTAGGATACTCAAGGTCTATTTCAGGTAAGTTTATTATCGATTCACTGCCACTAGGCCACATGAACAGAACTTGGTAGTACATGTACTATTGAGTGAGGAGAAGAAGAATTCGTGGTGACCTAATATAGGCTTACAAATTGTACAATGATCTCGTAGACGTGGAGTGGAGCGACTTCTTTAAGTCACCAAGTTGTGCCAGTACGAGAAATGCAGACAAAAAGTATTTGTTCAACGTAGACGTTCAACATTCGAAGGACTCGATTTCGATCTAAAACTGTGTATAAGGTTACCCATAATTTCTGCTATTACGTCAATTGAAATGTAGAGACAGAGAGTCGACACACAGATATAATTCTTTCTCCTTTACCAGTGTTCTCAAATTCAGTGTTCATCATTAAAACAGCTTCAAAAACAGAATTGACATGATGTTCAAAGACTACATGTACTGTGATGATGTTGGCCACCCGCTGTTGCCACGTATACCACTCTCTGCCACTCATAAGCCACCGGAAGAAAAGTATAGAGAATAGGCACGATCTTTTAAGATCGTTAGAACTAGGGTAGTAAAAAGTGAGAGTAGCCATAAGTACTGATCAAAAGATCAGATAAAGGCCTCGCGGCCTAAGACATCTGAGGACATATCTATCTATCTAAATTCATTCTCTGTCCTCGCAAATGACGTCACGTTATTGATGACGTCGCACATGTTGGAATTTCGCCATTCCATCAAATTGCCTACCTCCCCAGGTGTTTCGAAATTCTTCTCCTGGCATATAGGATCGAAATTGTACTTGCAAATGACGTTACGTTATTAATGACGTCAAATTTGGCTATTCCGTCAATTGTCATTTCAATAATTTTTAGACCGGTAATTTCGAGAATACGACCTTAACAAACCACTTTCTCTTCAAGCCTCGATTCTGAAAATTTGACACATTCAATCGGACCTAACTTCCAGTTAGTGTGCAAAATCTCAAGGAAATCCGTCCAGTAGTTTTTGAGATATAAGCCGTGGAGTCGGGACAGACAGACACACACACAGACAGACTAATAAAAACCGCTGGCTCTGAACCTCCAGGTGTTGGCACTATTTAAAAAAGATCGGGTTCGAACCCGCAACCTCTCGAGAAAAGTGGAGGGGAAAACACACATACACAAAACCACAAAAAACCAGGTCGGGTTTGAACCCACAACCTCTCGAAAAAAGAGAGAGAAAAAAGTTTCAGCGCACGCATGACCAAGAGTTCAATGCTATACCAAATGTGCCATTGAAAACTGATATGGCTGAGTGTTTTTAAAGCATCTATAACGTTCTTTTCCGTAAACCACCGCAAGATTTTGAACATCTCATATAAAGACCATGTCACGAATAAGGAAATCAGCAACAGGGTCAGAAGAGCAATTGGACAGCACGAAGACCTGCTCTCAATTGTGAAAAGCAGAAAGCTGAAGTGGTACGGTCACGTGTCAAGAGGCAGTGGGCTGGCCAAGACCATCCTGCAAGTTACCGTATGCGTACCAGGTGGGAGAAGGAGAGGCAGGCAGAGAAAGAGGTGGGAATACTACATCAAAGAGTGGACAGGCTTGACCTTTGCTGACTCACAGCGAGCCACAGAGGATAGAGATCGATGGAGGAAGATTGTCCGAAAGTCATCAATGGTGCCTCAACAACCCATCTCAGGGTTAAGAGACTGAACCAAAGACCATACATTAATAAGACCGCACACTCGGCTGATTTTAGCGAGATTTCCGACAGAGTGATCTCCCCGTTTTCGCGTGTCTCCCCCAGAGCGCTTGTGCGAGATATGTTGTATAGATTATGCCACGTGCGTGAGGAATAAAGTTTAGTGAACGATAGCAGAATGCAAGTGCGTGCAAGGGTTTTTATAGTATTTCTTGACAGCGATATGTGTGTGAGAAACCGTTTGATTCGTAATTTGTAAACATGAACAATAATTAACGGAGTGCGTGGAGAAGCGAGCGTAAACACTAAAATGAAAATCCCCACACTAAACTAAAGCTGGGAAAAGGGTCAAGGTGTCCGTAAACTATATCTCTCGTAAAAGATCTATACACAATTTTCTCCACGGAAAAGCACGTCCCTAACAAGCTGGTCTAAATAAAGAAATAAACACCGGACGCATAAATATGATCTACGCCCGGCCTGAGCAGCAGACGATCGAGCAGCATAAAATGATAAACGCGAGAAGAACCGAAAATTCGAACTTCGTAATTTGTGATGCACAATATTCCTTTCACTGTTGAACCTCAGGAGAAAATACTGTTGTTAAAAATGCTGAATTTGTTAAAAACTGTGATGACAAAGACAATGCAACGTGTGTAAATCCGTACCTCGCTTCGCGTAGTGTAAAAATAGCCGAGTGCGCGTCTTAGTACGAAACGACTAGGTACAAAATCGTCCAGGATACGAAACGACACGCATCATAAAAAATCCTTCTTTCACCTTCACCGATGTTCTCGAATTTATTCTCCTCGCATTGATTCTATAATAGGATCCATGCTGCTCGAAAATCTCCTGGCAAATGACGTCACGTTATTCGACGTCAAATGATCACGTCACAGATTTTGCAAATGGAGTCTGTTGTATCGTTTTCATTGCAACACCAAAATGTAAAAAAGTCACTTTCTTTTCAAACCTCGATTCTGAAAATTTGATAATATTGAATCGGACCTAACTTCCAGTTAGTGTGCAAAATCTCAAGGAAATCCGTTCAGTAGTTTTTGAGATATAAGCCGTGGAGTCGGGACAGACAGACACACAGACACACACACACAGACAGATAAAGTCTGTAGGACCTCCAGTAAACCTGGAGGGATAAAGTCTGTAGGACCTCCAGTAAACCTGGAGGGATAATATCTCGGTTCTTTAGTCCCCATCGTTCTGCACCATAGAGCGGAGAACGTAGTATCTGAGCATGGAATAATTTTAGTATACAGACGTATTCAGAATTTGAATACGCCACATGTTTTTCAACAACTGAATATTTTTGGTTTGCCTTTTATTGATTGGCTGTCTAGAGCCGTTTCGACGGACAGTATTGTAGTGAAGACAAACCCCAAATACGTATACGCGTTAACAACCTCAAGTGTTGTACTGCCTAGACTCAATCTCTCACCTTTTCCCAAATATCCCCCACGCGAAAAATCATTACTTTGGTTTTGTCAGTGTTAACGGTTAGATCGAGTGCTTTGGATATCCCATGTAGGTTATTAATCTGGCACTTTAGCCCTGTTGGAGTGGTGAATAGGAGTACTATGTCATCAGCAAACACGAGGACATATCTGTCGCACTGGGTAGCATCTATATCTCATGTTTTCCTTGTTTACGGACGTAGTCAGCCACATGTGAAATATATATAGAAAATAGTCTTGCTCGCTTGGTTGCCGAGTCCCATCTTACACATGCCTGTATATTGCAGTACATTGATTTGATCATATTTATACATTTGATTCTGATTCTGATTCTGATTCTGATTCTGATTCTGAATAGGGAAATAAATAGAGAAATAAATAGGAAAATAAATAGAGAAATAAACAGAGAAATAAATGGAGAAATAAATACAACCTCAAGTGTTGTACTGCCTAGACTCAATCTCTCACCTTTTCCCAAATATCCCCCACGCGAAAAATCATTACTTTGGTTTTGTCAGTGTTAACGGTTAGATCGAGTGCTTTGGATATCCCATGTAGGTTATTAATCTGGCACTTAAGCCCTGTTGGAGTGGTGAATAGGAGTACTATGTCATCAGCAAACACGAGGACATATCGGTCGCACTGGGTAGCATCTATATCTCATGGTTTCCTTGTTTACGGACGTAGTCAGCCACATGTGAAATATATATAAAAAATAGTCTTGCTCGCTTGGTTGCCGAGTCCCATCTTACACATGCCTGTATATTGCAGTACATTGATTTGATCATATTAATACATTTCGTTGAGGCCTCTATTTTGTCTCTTCGAAACCTTGCTTGTTCTGTGCCAAATTTATTATTTTCTTCACCCCAATCTTGAAGGCGTTTAGTTAAGATGGAAGAGAATATTTTGCTCATTGTGTTAAGTAGGGATATACCTCTATTGTTTTGAAGGTCCTGTTTATCTTTTGCTTTATAAAATGGAATTATCACGGATTTAGTCCATATTGGGGGGAAATACCGTTTTTCAAACATAGTGTTGAATAACGTGTAAAGGAAAGGCAGGATCTGATTACAAACGAGTTTAAGGTAGTCGCCAGATTTTTAATCCAGCTCAGGGGATTTCTTGTTACCCAAATCTTTTATTGCAAGCTTAATTTCCTCCATCGTTACTGTAGCGTCGAGCTCTTCAATGGATCCTTCTCGGGTTTGATTAACAATAGAGGAGGCCGCCACCGAAGGACATCTATCTTCCCCTAACACATTCTGGAAGTAGTTTTTCCACGTTTCAAGTTCAATAGCTGGTGCTTGTACCTTTTGAAATGTTAGCTGCTGAATCTTGGACCAGAAGGAACGAGAGTTTTTCTGGTCTTGGATCAGAGACTGGTTTCTTTTTATCTGAAATTCTTTCTTCTTTTCTCGCGTGATTGTTTTGTATTGATTTCTAAGTTAGGTGTACATCTCTCTATATGTTTTACACATTGTACATCTGTGTAAGTTTAGCGCTCTCTTGGTAATTATTTTTGCTCGTTTACAGTCGAGGTCGTACCGTTTTGCGCCATCTTTGATTTTAGAGGGATTTGACTTAATAGTGCGATGCATGCATCCTGCGCTAGACAACAATTCTTCTGTAACTATTTCTATGGCTAAATCTATGTTAGTATCTATCATACCACAGGCTTTTTCTGTGCTCAGGCGAAATTCTGAGGAATTCAAGTTGCCGACCACTTCTTGGACTCTTTTATCGTCCCAGATAGTTCTTGTGAATGTTTTTGCTGATAGACATGTTTATGTTTATTTGACATTTTACCTAATTTTTTCTAAATTGGCATATGGTCGAAATGAATTTGACTACCTGTTTTGAATGAAACATCACTACAAAACCCGTCTAAGCACACCAATCAGTAATCAATTACGCCTTCTTCATGTTGCGACAAATAAGTTACTTTACCTTCTTTGTCACTCATTATACTTCTGTTTAACATGAACAAGTTAATGAATTTGCATAGGTTAATGAGGGTCTCTGAGAGAGAGAGAGAGAGAGAGAGAGAGAGAGAGAGAGAGAGAGAGAGAGAGAGAGAGAGAACGAACGAACGATCGAATGGTTTATTTTTTTAGGCCACCGGCCCATCACAACACAATTACACATAATATGCCTCTTTGGCCATAGCAATAGAAACAGCTTCTTTTCTTCTCTTGAATGCATAATACAAATACGTTGCAACCGCTCGTACTGCCTTAGGCTCCTCCAGCGACAGGAGTACCTTAACATCAAAGTCATATGTATTCGTCATCAACCTGCGTATATACATTCGTCTGAGATCTTCATAGGCAGGACATTCAAGTAACAAATGCTGTTCATTTTCGTCTGTTTCATAGCAAGCTGGACATAAGTAAGTATTATCAGCTCGCTCCGTAGCAAATCTGTATTTATGAGAGAGAGAGAGAGAGAGAGAGAGAGAGAGAGAGAGAGAGAGAGAGAACGAACGAACACATTTATTGAGTATGCCACCGGGCCTTTTCAAGCATAATGGTACATCACAAGGCATGTTAAAGGCAAAGAAAGCAGTGTACACTTTCCATCGGCAGGGTATGATACGACTTGTAGTGTCAATCTAAGTAGAAGCTATCTCGCTCTGCAGATTCCGCAGCATTCTTTATACGCATTAGAACCTTGTACCAATATATACCCGTAGCTCTTATTATAGACTTAGTTCGGGAAGACATTATAACACCCACTGGGTCAGCACAATTTAGATAAAGGTTTTTCAGTATGTAAAGCTCCTTCAAATCGCATAAGACTGGACATAGGAGTAGAAAATGAGTTTGTTTCATATTGTTCTCTACATAATGGGCATAACTTTTGTACAATTTCTTTAGCATACCTCAGTTTATGGCAGTACAATTCTGAAATACCCATACGAAATCTAGTGTATGTGTCTCTGAAGATTTTTTTGTCTAAGTCATAGAGGTATTGTTCATTCAGACAAGTACTTTTAAACCGTCTATATAACATACACTGGTCATTAGTCCTCTACTCCCAGTTCTCATAAAACTTGTGTATCAGTCTCTCCCTTGAAGTTTTAAGAAATGTACATGCATTATTTACTCGTTGATCCCACCAAACTCTCTAAGTCAAAATCAATCAAAATGTTGTTAACTTTGGACCCCCAATTGTTCATGCAGTAGGATGTACAGAGCATCATGTTATACACACTAGGAAGCAGTCTATTTTTTTCCATTTTCAGGATTCTAAGCCATATTCCATATCATTTGGAGTTCTGGGTGAGACATTCAAAAAGCTCTTGATAGCACTAAGATGGACAGTTTCAGCAATCATGCAATTGCCTGTTCCCCATACCTCAGCCCCATATAACAATATAGGTTGGATTTTGGCGTCAAATAATTTAAAGAAGACTTGATGAGTCACATGTACACGTTTTCTCAAAGCCTTTACCAACATCATAAGTGCAGCCTTAGGTCTACATGCAATGTCAGTCTGTATTACATTAGAGCATAGTTTCGTGGACAAAACATTGCCTAGGTATTTGTATTCACGTACAACTTTAAGTTGTTTACCACCGAGGAACCAGTTCTCATGTCTAGCTAAGTGTCCCCTAATCTGTAGACAACCACTTTTGTCTTTCCCACATTAACTATAAGACCCAATTTATCGGCAGCTTTTTTAAGTGATTGAGCTGGTTCTGAAGGCCTAGTGGCGTGTCGGAAATTAGAGCAATGTCGTCCGCGAAGAGGAGTGCGCTCAGATCATGAGTATTAGGCGCCCGCTGAATTCCATGCTTGCTATTGGCTGCAACTTCATCAGCCAGGGAATTATTCAGATAATAAAAGAGAATCGGACTGATTTTACACCCTTGTTTTAAGCCCATACTCGATTCCAACAGATCACTACAGCCTTGATCGTCACAATAGAGTACAGTTTTATACATTGCTTTGAGAATACCCAGTAGCTTTTCCTTGATACCATTTTCCTGAAGAACTTCCCACAGGATGTGCCGCTTCACTGTGTCAAATGCCTTTTGAAAATCAACATAACACATATATAGCTTTTTCTTCATGCATAGATGTTTTTCTATAATGCTGTGTAAAACCAAAATGTTATCAACAGTGCTATATTTCCCTTTGAAACCTGCTTGTTCTTCTCTTATCAGATTGTGGTTATCTGCCCAACGCTGTAGCCTCTGACTGATGATGTGTGTAAAAATCTTGCTTAAGTTACTAGTAGGAGCCAGAGAGAGAGAGAGAGAGAGAGAGAGAGAGAGAGAGAGAGAGAGAGAGAGAGAGAGAGAGACGCTGACTGACAAACATGTTCACTATACTAGAAAGGAAGACGAAGGAGAAGAAAAAAAAGAGGAGGAGGAGGAGAAGAACGCGGAGGAGAAGGAAGGAGAAGAAGGAGGAAGACGAAGGATGAGGAAGGCGAAGGAGGAGGAAGGCGAAGGAGTAGGAGGAGGAAGGCGAAGGAGGAGGAGGCGAAGGAGGAAGGCGAAGGCGGAGGAGGAGGAATGCGAAGGCGGAGGAGGAGGAAGGCGAAGGCGAAGGCGGAGGAGGAAGGCGAAGGCGAAGGCGGAGGAGGAAGGCGAAGGCGAAGGCGGAGGAGGAAGGCGAAGGCGAAGGCGGAGGAGGAGGGCGAAGGCGGAGGAGGAAGGCGAAGGCGGAGGAGGAAGGCGAAGGCGGAGGAGGAGGAAGGCGAAGGCGGAGGAGGAGGAAGGCGAAGGAGGAAGAGGAAGGCGAAGGCGGAGGAGGAGGAAGGCGGAGGAGGAGGAAGGCGAAGGCGGAGGAGGAATTCGAAGGCGGAGGAGGAAGGCGGAGGATGGCAAAGGCGGAGGAGGAGGGCGAAGGCGGAGGAGGAGGGCGAAGGCGGAGGAGGAGGGCGAAGGCGGAGGAGGGGGGCGAAGGCGGAGGCGGAGGAGGAAGGCGGAGGAGGAGGGCGAAGGCGGAGGAGGAGGGCGAAGGCGGAGGAGGAAGGCAGAGGCGGAGGAGGAAGGCGGAGGAGGAGGGCGAAGGCGGAGGAGGAGAGCGAAGGCGGAAGAGGAGGGCGGAGGAGGGAAGAGGAGGAGGGTATTGAAGTACGTGTATGTGCATCGCTTTCTCAGGTGAAACACAGGGGATGCTCGAAAGTGTGTACGTTGTGGATGGAATGGAAATGCCGCCAAATCCACAATGTTGCAGAATCTTACCTGGTGCCATGAATTCAAAAGAAATCTTATTTTGGGGGGTGCATCGATCTTCTTGCCTCAAATTTGCTTTTAAACTGACAATAATTGACAATGTCTCTCTGGGGAAATTTCCAGTCCAGAGGCAATGAAGAAAGTGCCATCAGGTTCCTCCCAAATGACTGACTGGATGGTCTTCGGTCGATAAATCCAAGAGGCGAAGAAAGCTCAGGAGGGAGAAAAACCTTCAACAGTGATCTTGTATGCACTGAGTCGTGGTTGCGACAACAGCAATTTACCTCGAAGTTTCAGAGCTGTCTACTTTTCCCAATTTTTTTTAATTTTCCGGTTAGGCTGAAAGAAGGCCAGACTGAATCTTTCACATCACAAATTGCATGTCACATGTGACACATGTAGCCGTGTCTGGGTTAGATAAGTCATCGGTCGTGTCAGAAGCAATCTGGTTTGTCTTCTTAGGGGGATACGCCCCAGGCACGTTGACGGGCACACAATCGATTGACGTATACTCATGGGAACCTGAACACATGATCTCAGCACTGTCACTCACCATGTTTTCATTCTCTGAGCTGTCAGAAATGACTGATACACCGTCTGTCGTCCTTTGTTGATGTCACTGGAACTGAAATATCTTTGTAAACTAAATGCTTTGGAGAGTTTCGTGTTTTACTGTACAGTGGCCCATGTATATTATGATATTTCATTGAAAATAGTGGGGGACCGCGCGAAAAATAAACGGGACGAGGAGTAAAATTTGTTATGGTTACGTGGATGTTCCCGTTGTGTTTTGCTTTAGCCTGCTGGTACAAAAACGAACCAGCTGGCTTGGCACAAAGATACACAAACTCGCGTATGTTTCACGTACGTACTCAATGAGGTAACAAACAGAAGAATATAAATTTTTGTTTTCCCTAACAAAATACGCAGAAGTTCTAGCGCTGAAATCATTCTACCTTTCACATGTTTGGACTACAAGAATGCAATGGGGTTTTCAACACGCACAGCGTTGACATTGTTAATTGCAAACTGCTCATGCCACAATCTAACGGTGCTGCAAAAGGAAAAAAGTTTATGCAAGGTGCCATGCGAACACAGAAGATAATTTCCATTCATATGTCCACATTATGGATGACAATGCAGGCTGGATACCTCCTCTATAGTCTCCCAACTAAATGGGGTATGTTTATTTGTTTGCAGGCTTGTTTGTTTGCTGGACTGCTTTTTCGTTGGCTTGCTTGCTGGTTTATTCATTCATGTTTGTGTACATAGAAGAGTGTCCACATTGGTTTCCACTATGCTAGATCAACTATCTATCGTTAAGAGTGCTCAACAATTTGGCTCATCAGAAAGGGCGTGAATGAGGTTAAGAGTTATTTATCACTTGCAATATTTGAGCAAGAGAGCGCAACACATTTCATACTGTACTTTACTGATCACTGTGCATCATGTGTAAAGTATTTTGAAACCAGCATTCATCTTACACCAGTGTTACTTTCTATGCACTCCTCAAATATCCATGATATTTTTTCGTAGAGTCTTTGCTAGAGAGAATGTACACACGAGTGCAATGATCACACGAGCCTATCATTGCTGTCTCTCGGTAAAAAGGTTTTTTAAATCTTGGGATTCATTGTCTTTCCCTTCATTAGACACATTGTAGTGTCTTTATCTCCTTGCACTAGTCACAAGTCAAGCATTTTGATTTCGTCACAGACTTCACACAGCAGCCAAATTTACTTTTCTGTTTTCTTCGTACACTCAGCGTCCATCATGTCCGTTGTGCAGAGCTGACATTAGCTGCATAATTTTCGTCAGAATCATTACACGGCAGTAGTTTTTGTGTTTTCCTTCGCCTTTTTGACACGTTCGCTCTTTTGTTCTCATTGCAGTGCGACATGGCGGTCGCGACGCGAGCGTTCTTCGACATGATGGACGACAAAAACACCACCAAAGTCATCCTTTTCGGGGATGCCTGCTACTCCGTCACTGGCCCCCTGGCCCAGATCTCGCAGTGGTGGAACATGACGCAGGTCAGTCGTGAACTGGAGCGCTGGACTCTCCGTCGATCCCACCT
This sequence comes from Theodoxus fluviatilis, assembly GCA_034096865.1. Taxonomy (NCBI): domain Eukaryota; kingdom Metazoa; phylum Mollusca; class Gastropoda; order Cycloneritida; family Neritidae; genus Theodoxus; species Theodoxus fluviatilis. The sequence goes on from JAWQFJ010028690.1 coordinate 16,623, forward strand.
CCTTCAACAGAGGGATTACTGCAAATTAGTCATCAGTTGTTCTGACTGTTTTCAGAGGGTGGTAGGGGGGGGGGGGAACTAAAAACTTCAAGGCACTGATTGACTAATTGACCAAACGTATTGTTACGAGTTCGACTTGGCTTGTTTCAGAATAAAGGTCTAGGGTAAAATACACACACACACAGCCAAACTTGTAACACTATCTCACACAGTCATCTATCAAAACGAACACGACAGAAAGCCGGTGAGGTCAAAAGTCAAAATAATATCATTTCAATTTCTCTTGGCAAAGATAAATACAGATAACTAGAGGTTAGTACTTTTTAATCATGAAACAATAATCCGATTCAATCTTCAACATAGAAACATATGGCTCGCCAACCGATCAAAATAACTTATCTGGTTTGAAGTATGTTCCAACTGATAAGCACGAACCAGTCCTAAGGCGAGGTGGCCGTGATTCTCGAACACACTATTCCGCTTTCACAAAGGCTCCTGCCCTCGGGTCGTCCGTAGCAGCGGCTATAGAGGTGCTGGCGGAAAGAGAGGGGGGGGGGGGAGGGGCAGGAATGTTCATCCTGGAGGCGGGCAAAACGTAGATAGTATTCTTTCGTAGCTTTGAGTTCAGGTAGGCTTGAAAACAGGAATCTTCACCCTGGAGGCGGGCAACTGTAAATAGTATCCTTTCGTAGCTTCGTGCACCGGCAAGCACGACAAGCTTGAAGCTTCACCCTCAAGCCGGGCAGGCGCTTTACTCTTCATCGACTGTGGAGAGGAGAGAGGCCATATCTCTTTGACAAGGTCGGGACGGCGTTTTGCACAGGGGATGTTTTTTCTCGTTGTTGGATTTTCCCGCGTGCGCCACTGGGCGGCCGGGGGTTTAATACTCAAAGCGCGGATACCTTAGAATTCTGTGTCTTCCCATCCAATGGGAACACTCGGGCCACACCCACTCTCCCTCGCTGTCCAATCACACATCCCCTATATAAGGTGAGGTCTATCACCGGAAGGTCTTCAGTCACACTTTGGAAATGCGGCCAATCACACTTCTCCGCTCCCCACGCCAGCACAGAGCGTGTACCAAGTTTTCTATGGTTGGCGATGAATGGATGGATGGATAGTGTTTTACGGCCTATCAGCCTTCCCAGACCACGCAAGGCCATTAGGCACGAAAATCACTAGAACAGTTCAGAGCAAACGCAAGGCAAGTCACGGTGTCCCTAGTCACTCGCCTCTTATGAACCGCGTAGAGAGACGCAGTGGGTCAGCTCTCAACTCTTACCCCAAACCCACAGGGAGAACTATGGTTGGCAAGCCATAACACGCTATAGTTACTTAATTTATTATGGTTTGTGGCCACACTAACTCACACACCACAGGTTAGTAAATACAATACATTTAATACAGAAGGGGGAGGGGATGATCTCGCCACACGTATGAGCGATTGCTTTGCTGTGACTAGCTGTTTGGTTGGCTGGCTAGCCAGCTGGCGGATTCGTTGACTCACTGACTTACCAAATCTAAGTTTTACTGGCTGATTCTTTGACCAACTGGATCGTTGATGGCGCATGTTTTGATGTACTATTGGTAGTTGATAAATAGACGAATGGACGGGATGGTCAGCTGATGAATGGACGGTCGGCCGGTCGGCCGGGGGAATGGATGGATAGATGGTGAATGGATGGATGGATAGATGACAGTAAAGACAGATAAATTGTTGTGAATAGATCGATCATCTAATGGGTGGATGCACGGATGGAACGACTCATGGATCAAAGAAATATTCTATTCACATTTGGCCAATTAGCTGGAGGATTGACTGGTCGGTCTTTCACTCAGTGGTTTGTCGTGTAACCGAATAAATGCTTTGTCATGTCCCTCAGTGCTTAGTGTGTCAACTTCGACGGTGGGAGGACTCTTTAGTCGTATTGGTCGACTAACGCGTGCCTCAAGCCGGGCAGCCCCCGGTCAGTAGAGTGCCGACCCGCCAACGTCTGTCTGCTCAGTGGGTGTCTGGAGCTTAGTGGATTTTTTTCATGACATGCAGACGGTAACACAGCACCAAACAAATATAAATGAAAAAAAAAAGAAGATTGCACACTGTCTAGCAACGCGCTGTGTGTTGCTCCGGGCCTTCCTGAGTGCCGACACAGTCTGTGTGCTTGGCTCTTTCATGTACGCGATGAGGGTCTTCCTTTTGTCTCGATCACTGGCTCCATCTCTGCCAAGTGGGCATTAAACCAGTCCTTACTGGCCCGTTCCATCTTGCCAAACGTCACCATGGCTGTGCTGTATATATATATGGCATCTTTCATCGCATGCCATCTGGTGTTGGCGTTCTGCTTAGGTGGGTCTTGGAGGGATTTACCAAAGAATTTCGCATATTCTTCCACCTTGAGGTGGGAGGACATCTGGACGGTGTTAATGCGCGGCCGACTCGTTGGCCTGGAGTGGTGCAGTCTGCGAGGCTGCAGGCGCAACCAGCTGCAGACGAGGGCAAGGTCGCTATCACAGTCAGCACTATGGAAGCTCCGAGTAATGGTGACGGAGTGCAGACCTGAGCACCTGGTAATTATCAGGTCGAGTTGATGCCATCAGTGGGACCTGGGATGCTTCAAAGAGACCTTGTGTTGGGGTTTGCCCTCGAAGAATGTGTTTGTGCACAGCTTTAGCAGTCTTTGGCTATTTCCATTCATGCGCCCAGTCCCATAGTAACCTATGCATCTCGGCCGTGACTCATGATCACCATGTGCACAGGCATCTCTGACGATCTCAGAGAGGTGGATGACACCAGAAAAACAGCCATCATCGACAGAGAGCTTACAAGAGTTGACGTCAGCATAGCCGCCCTCCAGGAGACCAGGCTTGCTTCCAGTGGCTCCTTCAGAGAAGAAACCTATACCTTCTTCTGAAAAGGTAGAGAACCAGAGCAACCCCGCCAATATGGAGTAGGATTTGCCATCAAGAACACCCTGCTACCCGTCATCGAGACTCCCTCAGAGGGCACCGAACGTCTCTAGACGATCCGACTTGGCACTGTGTCAGGTCCTGTCAACAACTTCAGTGACTATGCTCCCACCCTTAACTCACCAGAGGACGCAAAAGACCAGCTGTATGAACAGCTGCATGAGTCCATCAAAAAGTGCCCTAAAGATGAACCCCTGTTCCTCCTTGGAGACTTCAACGCCAGAGTTGGGGCTGATCATGAGTCACGGCCGAGATGCATAGGTTACTATGGGACTGGGCGCATGAATGGAAATAGCCAAAGACTGCTAAAGCTGTGCACAAACACATTCTTCGAGGGCAAACCCCAACACAAGGTCTCTTTGAAGCACCCCAGGTCCCACTGATGGCATCAACTCGACCTGATAATTACCAGGTGCTCAGGTCTGCACTCCGTCACCATTACTCGGAGCTTCCATAGTGCTGACTGTGATAGCGACCTTGCCCTCGTCTGCAGCTGGTTGCGCCTGCAGCCTCGCAGACTGCACCACTCCAGGCCAACGAGTCGGCCGCGCATTAACACCGTCCAGATGTCCTCCCACCTCAAGGTGGAAGAATATGCGAAATTCTTTGGTAAATCCCTCCAAGACCCACCTAAGCAGAACGCCACCACCAGATGGCATGCGATGAAAGATGCCATATATATATACAGCACAGCCATGGTGACGTTTGGCAAGATGGAACGGGCCAGTAAGGACTGGTTTAATGCCCACTTGGCAGAGATGGAGCCAGTGATCGAGACAAAAGGAAGACCCTCATCGCGTACATGAAAGAGCCAAGCACACAGACTGTGTCGGCACTCAGGAAGGCCCGGAGCAACACACAGCGCGTTGCTAGACAGTGTGCAAACACCTACTGGCAGAACATGTGGAGAAATTCAGCGCAGCGCGGAGACAGGCAATGTTAGGGGCATGTACGATGGCATCAAAAAGCCCTCGGGCCTATCAAGAGGGGAGTAGCTCCCTTGAGATCCCTATCGGGAAAGTCACTAACTGTCCGTACCGAACAGATGGCAAGGTGAGTTGAGCACTACACAGATCTGTACTCTCATGACGCCTCGGTCTCTGACGTCGCTCTCAACAACGTGAAGGATCTCCCAGTCATGGAGGAATTAGATACCATGCCTTCCAGGAAGAACTGAACAAAGTTATCGACTGCCTCCAGACATTCAAAGCCCCAGGGAGTGACAACATCCCCCCCCAGATGCCATCAAACAGGGAACACACGCCTTGCTGCAGCCACTATACGACCTACTCTACCTCTGCTGGGAGGAAGAAGCAGTCCCTCAAGACATGCGCGACGCCACGATCGTGACCCTCTACAAGAATAAGGGCGACCGTTTTGACTGCAACAATTACAGAGGAATTTCCCTTCTCAGTATCGTAGGTAAGGTGTTTGCTCGCGTCCTACTCCAACGTCTCTAGAAACTCGCAGAGCGCGTGTACCCAGAGTCCCAGTGCGGCTTTGGGGCAGGCAGATTAACAACAGACATGATCTTCTCTCTCCGACAACTCCAAGAGAAATGCAGAGAGCAGAACCAGCCACTCTACATGCCGTTTATAGACCTCACTAAAGCCTTTGACCTTGTTAGTCGAAAAGGCTTGTTTGATCTCCTAAAGAAGATAGGCTGTCCACACAGACTCTGTTGTAGCATACTGATATCCTTCCATGCTGATATGAAGGAAAAAGTCCGTTTTGATGGATCTTCCTCAGACTCCTTCCCAATCACCAGCGGCGTGAAGCAGGGCTGCGTGCTTGCATATTTTTCTCCATACTTCTCTTGCATGCATTCGATTCCTCTACTGACGGCATCTACCAACATACCAGGTCCGACGGGAACCTGTTCAGCCTTGCGCGCCTGGGCTCCCGGACCAAGGTGAGGACAATGCTCATCAGGATGATGCTCTTTGCCGACGACGCGGCCCTAGTTGCCCACACAGAGGACGCCCTCCAAATAATGCCGACCAGTTTGCGGATGCGGGCAAGCAATTCGGCCTCACCATCAGTATAAAAAAGACAAACGTCTGTGTGCAAGATGTTGGGGTCCCTCCATCCATCAAAATCAACAACACCACACTTGAAGCAGTTGAAAACTTCACCTACTCATGATCGACTATTAACAACTCTCTCGCTTGATGTTGAGCTTGATCAGCGGCTAGGGAAGGTAAACACCATTATGGCCAGACTCTCCAATAAAGTGTGGGCAAACAACTCCCTCACCAAACACACCAAGTTCCTCGTCTTCCGAGCCTGCGTCGTCACCACCTTGCTCTACGGAAGCGAGACCTGGACCACTTACATGAGGCAAGAGCACAGGCTGAATGCCTTCCAAATGCACTGCCTAAGGCGCATCCTCGGAGTCAGCTGGTGGGACCACATCACAAACAGCGACGTGCTACTACGCGCTGAGGTCCCCAGCACGTACTCCCTGCTGAGTCGGCGTCGTCTACAATGGCTAGGGCACCTAAAGCGCATGAGGGACGGCAGGCTGCCAAAGGACATGTTATATGGCCAGTTGGCCGAGGGCAAAAGAAGAGCCGGTGGTCCCAGACTCGGCTTCAAGGACGCCTGCAGAAGAGACCTCAAGACCTGCAACATCCCCACAGCCGCCTGGGCAGCGCTGGCTGGAGACAGGAGTGCCTGGCGCAAACGTGTCCGCGAGTGCACGAGGATGGCGGATGAGGCGAGATGCAAGCTTGCGGCAGAAAGGAGAGCCCGGGGAAGACGCACCGCTCCGATTCTCACAGCCCAGACGACCCAACACGTCTGTGGCGCATGCGGCAGAGACTCCCGCTCGAGGATTGGCCTCTACAGCCACAGCCGGCGCTGCAGAGGCTCCACCAACACTACGGATCTCCATGGGGCGCGCTGATGGTCTTCTGAGACTGCGATGCCAAAGAGTGTGTTTGAACATGAGAGTGACAAGGACGTTATGCAATTGTCTGACCTCCGTGCAATCATGCACTAACAGTAGCGGGGCTCAGTAGTCGTTCCTAAGGCGGATTCCCATTGAAATCCCTGTTTTGTGTGGCTGACGGATTTCATCTCTCACGGCAGCGCGTTTGCTCAACACAAATAAATGCAATTCTATGCCGTCTAGCGCGAGCATTTAAAACACAGGTTGGCGAGTGCATGCATCTTTCTTAATCGAAGTTTTTTTTAATTCATGGAATTTCTGTAAGTTTGCATGTCCACAGCCTTCGCATATTTCCTAACAATACATTGCACATTTTGTAGCGAGTGCTTCAAACATGATGAAGGCTTTGTTGTTTCTCTATGCACACACTGCATGTTGGACAATATACATTAAAGAGACAGTGAATCGACTTTAAACATTACTGAGCACTTCTCGTCGTTGCGCTGGAGAAAACCTCATGGGATTTTTACTTTTCTGTCACTTTTTTACCTCCCTTAGATTCTTCCTATCCCGTATAATCAATATTTGCAGCAGTTCCAAGGAGTGAGGAAATTTGTGAGGTGATCAACTCTACGACACTTCACCAATATTTACCTTTCACGGTGTTTCACAGAATAGTTCGAGGTGTTTAAGGAAAGGCTTCTCCAGATAATTACTGGCAAAATGCCGATGTTGGGAGCTTGTTTTTTTTTTAAAGGAAAGACTTATGATCCAAGGTCTAGTTGAAGAAAACGTTGTGTGAAATGAAACGCGGGAGGACTTGGAAAATCCTTCTGTCAAACATATCCCAGTTAGATATGCGGACTCAACTCCACTTCTCTTTCTCTCCGCCAGATGATGGAACTTCCGCGAATCGAGCAGGTTTTGACATGTATCTTGATCATTTATATTTCTTAGAGTGCAGATTGATTCGCAAAGAAACGCTATTGTATTTACTTGATCAAGAAACAGCTTTGTTGACTATTTTAGGAAAGAAATAAAATACTCCTATGCACGATTTTATTCAGCAATGCAGCAGTTCAGCAAGAACGATGTCTATTCTAGCAGTGAAAGAAGATATGATTCCCTGGAATGAATGGGACGTAAGAGCGTAAACAGAAATGCATAGTGTACAACTGAAACGCTAATCATATCCGTACAATTTGCCTGCAGTACAGTAGCTGTACTTTGGAACAAAAGTGTGTAGCTTCGCCGTCTGAGACTTTGCCATGAGTTGTGGGAAATGTGGAAACGACATTGCTAAAGGAATCGTTCGTATGACATTGTTCATTACATTCATAAACACATTATTTCTAACACTTTGGATGAAAACGTTCGTCTTCAGATCGATCTTATCTCACAATCAAGATGTATTAACTGTGAAACCGCCAAAAAGGGTATTCAGGTATGAAGCTAATGGTGGAAAGGACAGCAAGAAAAGGGTGCAAAGTTGAAGAGTGGGAAAGGTGCTTGGAAAGGGTTGAGGTTTTGCTGGCACAATAAGGGTGAACAGGGCCCAGGGGGTCTGGACTGGGTGGATGGGACAGAGCAAAGCTGGCGGTTTGAGCGATGGAAGACACACAAGTGATTGATTGGGATGAGACGGAGACAAGGGCTGCAATGGGGATAGGAATGAGTCGGGGGAATGGCAATAGAAGAAACGGTAGAAGACAAAGATAAGATGAAGGAACAGCGGAAGGATTGAGTTTTCCTTCCTGAAGGGTTGTGGTTCATACCCGTCGCACCGTTCGTTACTTTCGTTATTCACAATCCCGCGGGTCACGGGCAGGGAGACCGACTAGCTACGAGACGAAACCCATGACAAGTCATCCTCTTCTCTTAGAGTACAGATGGTGTCAATACAACGAACCGCGGAGGACTTGCATGGACTAAGAGGATGTCAGGGTTTGTACAAAGCAAACCACGGAGAATAGACCCAGATGAAGACGTACAGAGTAAACACAGATCAAGATGTACAGAAAATACACATATAAGATGAACAGAGTAGACACGTATAAAGATAGACCGAATAAACACGGATCAAGATGTGCAGAACAGATCAAGATGTACAAAACAGACACAGAATAAACACTAATTAAGATGTACATGAAAGACACATATGAAGATGTACAGAACAGACACGAATCACGATTTACAGAACAAACTTAAATCAAAATGTACAGAACAGACACATATCAAGATGTACAGAACATACACGGATCAAGATAAACGAACTATAAACGGATCAATATGTACAGAATAGACACGGATCAGGATGTACGGAACAAATACAGATCAGGACAAGGAGTAGAGACAGAATGGACAAAGGTCAAATGTACAGAACATACATAAATTAGGTATTACAGAACAGACAGATCTACATGCACAGACTGGACACTGACCACGATGTACACACAGACCCAGATCAAACCGTGCCGAAGAGACACTAATCATGACGTTCTGAACGGACACAGATTAAGTCTTGGACAGTTGACACAGATCAAGACATACAGAAGGACACAGAAAATCGAGACAGATCGAGACATACAGAATACACATAAATCAAGACATGCATAATGGACACAGATCTTGACATACAGAATATACATAGTTCAAAACATGCTGAAGACACATATCAAGACAAACAGAACACTGTTCGAGACATACAGAAAAATCAGGTTAAGACTTACGGAAAGACACGGATCAAGCCTTACAGAGTCTGTACAGACCTAGACGTAGAGAATAGGCATAGGGCAAGACATGCAGATTAGTCACAGATCAAGATATGCAGATGTAACACAGATAAGACACAAATCAAGCTACACACCTAAGACATAGATCAAGACATACATATAGTTCTCAGGGAAACATGAACACACTAAACACAGATTAAGTTATACAAAACAGCCATAGAGAGTCAACATCGATCAATATATACAATTAAAACATAGATGAAGACATTCATAATATGCTTATGTCAAAACATTCAGAATGGACATATGGCTTGTTGCATTTGATGGATGCAGGTCAAAACGTGCTGGCAATGCAACGTAGTTGAGGAAAAATTCCCTACGGGTAGAACCTGAGCACATATGGAAGAAAAGACAGGGTGGAATTGCAGGGGTACAGGGTTTGATTTGAGCCTCAAGGAAACGCCGTGCTCGGAGCCTCTGTCACGTGGTGACGTCTAGTCCCCAACAATCTTCTTTGACAGGCCAGGGCCTCGCCATCAGGGGACAGCATCCAGAGGGCATCGCCAGAGACAGCGGTCCAAGATTCGCTTCCATTGATTAATGTCCCCGCAAACGCAGGTGCCGAAGATGGGCGGCGTGTAAGCAAAGTTGGAGGGTGGAGATGGGGTGTGTGAAACAGGACTGTACAGTTTGTAATAATTTCATGTGTGTTGTGCTGCGCTTTAGTCGTAGAAAATATTTTGCTAAGTTGATCGGACTTGATCTTGCAGCACGAGTGACCCA
>JAWQFJ010028691.1:10000-12500 GCA_034096865.1 Theodoxus fluviatilis
GTAATTTAATCCCATGTTAGTCTTGCTGTGTCTGCGGGGGTCTGACGTCTGCTGACGAAGTCAGTGTCACTGACAGCGCCAAGCTTCGAGAAAGGCAAGTCCCTCATTCTTTTTCTTGTGTGCGCCTATAGTAGGGGTGCAGGGCCGTCACGGCCGATGGATTTGAACGTTGTGGACTCGTGTTGACGATTCATGAGGGGGTGACTTGCACTTTGAAGTGGTTTTGGAACATTGTAGGAATAATTGTAGTAATTAGAGGTTTTGGTTGTTTGTTCCTTGACAGGAATTGATGTGAACTTACTGGTGGAAAGTTTTAGCGGATTGCAATTGGTGTGTTGGGGTGATAATCATTGATGATTTGAGTTGAAAGTATTGTTTGTGCTTTGTGGAGCTTTTGTTGTAGATTTGTGCTGGAGTGTTCTGGCATATTGGTAGTTGTGGAGTGAGGTGTGAAATTATATTTGCGTTGACGGGTTCTTTCTTGTATTATGTTATGAAAGTATTGTTTGTGCTTTGGGGAGCTTTTGTAGGTTTGCGCTTGTTGTTTATTCTGTGGAGAGATTTTGTTGTGGATTTGTGCTGGAGTGTTCTGGCATAATGGTGGTTGTGGAGTGAGATGTGAAATTATATTTGCATTGACTGGTTTTTTCTTGTATTATGTTATGAAAGTATTGTTTGTGCTTTGGGGAGCTTTTGTAGGTTTGTGATTGTTGTTTATTCTGTGGAGAGATGATTGTTGTTTATTCTGTGGAGAGATTTTGTTGTGGATTTGTGCTGGAGTGTTCTGGCATAATGGTGGTTGTGGAGTGAGGTGTGAAATTATATTTGCATTGACTGGTTCTTTCTTGTATTATGTTATTAAATTGTTATATTTGATTTATGTCTGGTGTGGCGTTGTTTTGAATAGTGTTAGGTTGTTGGACAATCAGGCGATTTTTCCTTTAAAACATAAATATCTGCACGGGACTGCTTTTATATCAGCAGTCAACCACCCGGGCCGTGACAATAACCTTAATTCTTCCATAACATGCATACCACCATTCAACACTGAGTCTCAGCCACGATGAATGGCATATCACATCGTTGAGTGTATTCCTCCGCTTGTTGTGATACACTCGATACTGGCAGCCATCTTTCCGTCAGTTCATTTTCTAAACATCGATTTCCCATAAATGTAAAACTTGTATGCGGTAAAATTCGAATCACAAGAGTGTAATATTGTGAACTCTACTAATTATAAGGACTTTGAATCCAACAGCAACAATTATACTTCATTGTGCGAGTAAGGCAACCAATCCCGTCTGCATAATGATAATCTTTTGGACCGATAGTACGATACGCCCAGAAACCCGCTGAGTGCTTTTACTGATGAGGAATCATTAATTTAATGTATGCTTAGAAGGATTAAACTTAGAAAAACTGCTTCTGAGCTCTCCGATGATATCGAACTTCGGAATCGGACGGATTCCTACAGAAGAAACTTCGACTCGATCAACGTTCAACACAGAGACAACAGTGAGTAAAATCTTCCTTCTACTTCTAGATCAGTCGATACACGAATGATCGAAGTGTGGACTCAGCAGCTCGTCAAACAGTGTGAAGGCAGTTAGACCACAGGTTCCGGCCAGAAAGCATTTACTTGCGAGAGTATAACCATAGATTCACGAAACCAGCCAGGAGCCATAGGAATCCTTTTCGATGCGTTTATACTGACTAGTTCCAAAGACAAGCGCACGTGCTGAAGGCAGTTTGCAACCTTATAGACGATGTTCGCGCTAAAAGTAGTTCTCAAATGATTTCCTGAAAATCTCATAGATTAGTTTTATTAGAACACCAAATTTGTGTTTATCTATCGGGATAAATAATTGGAGTGAAGTAGAATCGTCTCTTTTTACTCTCAATGGTCTTTTGATCATGTTGAATTTTGATTGGTAAAATCATTGGAATGTGGGGCCGAAGTCACGTGACCAACCTGTGTCAGAGATGCTATATCTCTGTGTTCAGAATGGACGCCGTTAAGTCCTGGCAGAATGACGAATGAGTGTTGAATGAAGTTTGGCTTATCAGCCTCTGTAGGCTATGTAAGGCCATTGATAACTACAGAGAAATCAGTGGAGTTTGACATAGTAAGAGCGTCTCGATCTCCCCAGTTATTCGCGGTGGGTCAATTAACTCCTTGCAACTCCGCCAATCCGCACATAGCCAGCCAATCAGCGCGCGTGTATTTGTCATGTAGTTCATCGCCAGCCAATCAGCGCGCGTGTACTTGTGTAGTTCATCGCCAGCCAATCAGAGCGCGTGTACTTGTCATGCAGCTCATCGCCAGCCAATCAGGGCGCGTGTACTTGTCATGCAGTTCATCGCCAGCCAATCAGGGCGCGTATACTTGTCATGCAGTTCATCGCCAGCCAATCAGCACACGTGTACTTGTCATGCAAATCCACGTGGCGTTAGCGGAAAACTTTAAAGAATGTTTTAAGACAAGCGGATTTGAGTTGAG
>JAWQFJ010028697.1:0-2500 GCA_034096865.1 Theodoxus fluviatilis
AGAAAAAAATGAAACATAAATGATATTAATTAACAGTAGATAATTGGAAAGAGAATAAAAAGACAATTCCAGTGGTATAAATATGAGATCTGTAAGTTTATTTGTTCAAAAGTTATGATTTTTTAATTGAATAAATTTCGGCCCTTTTTTTTACTATAAAAACAACAGAAAACTTGTGATCAAATTGCATGCACTGAACCTTAAAATCCTGCATAACTTTCTCATTTTTAAAGCTATAAGAAAACCAATGACATCTCTGGATTGCTTATGACTGGAACTATTGATTAAAAAGATTTTAAAAATTGACAGACAGATCTGAATTTTACTAATTAATTAAAAAGTCAATTAATTACCGCCGTTCATACTCAAACTAGCTCTAAAACGTTCATAACTTTTTATTTTACAAAGATATAAGAACACCAATGATATCTTTGGAATGCTTATGACCTGAACTATTGATTAAACAGATAAAACATAATAACAGGCAGATATGAAATTGATTAATTAATTAATCAGTCAATTAATTACTACCGTTTACACAACTATTCAGATGTTTTACCTCATCCTCCGAAGTTGTGGCTAACTCAGCATCAGGCGTACAGCAAATTGCAAGAATGATTAGTATCCATGTATCATGACATAAAGCAACAACCCTAAATACACCATACCATGCATTAATAACAAAAGTAATACTCAATAGAGGAATATTTTAGACCTTGGAATCTGCCTAGTGAAGCCGCAGTCAAAGGAAAATCGGCGACCTTTTTTTTCTTTCAGGACGACTAATTTTTCTCCTAGCCCATATATTTCTTTCAAATTACATACACTTGTAGCAAAATGATTGTTCTATGTGTTATCAAAACACGAATAGAAACGATACTCATGTTCGAGATGAACTAGGGGGGGTTTTGATGAGCAAAATCTTCGCGCACTTGTCTCTCAGCATTCACAAAACGGATACGGTTAAAAATTACACTGGCAGGCGACCTTTTTGTTCTTTCAGGACGACTAATTTTTCACCTAGCCCATATATTTCTTTCAAATTACATACACTTGTAGCAAAATGATTGTTCTATGTGTCATCAAAACCCGAATAGAAACGATACTCATGTTCGAGATGAACTAGGGGGGGTTTTGATGAGCAAAATCTTCGCGCACTGGTTAAAAATTACACTGGCAGGCGACCTTTTTGTTCTTTCAGGACGACTAATTTTTCACCTAGCCCATATATTTCTTTCAAATTACATACACTTGTAGCAAAATGATTGTTCTATGTGTTATCAAAACCCGAATAGAAACGATACTCATGTTCGAGATGAACTAGGGGGGGTTTTGATGAGCAAAATCTTCGCGCACTTGTCTCTCAGCATTCACAAAACGGATACGGTTAAAAATTACACTGGCATGCTGGGAAAAATGTTAACTACGTCACTAAAAACACCGTATTCGCGTGAGACTAAAAATAGAGGTGTGTAGCGCGAAAACGCTTGGGTAGGTACTGAGCGCGTGACGAAAACGCAGTCACAGCTTATCGCGACCGCGGCGCGTGGCTCTCTCACCAACTTTCTAACATACCTAGAGTGTGGCTTTACAGCGCTCATAAATTATCGGACAGAGTACCTCAGATACAGTAAAAATAATTGCTTCTATTTTTATGCCAGCCAGCCTATAATGAATATTGCACCTATCTTTCCTTGACAGAGGAGATCCCTCGACGATAAATCATAAAGGGGTTCCTGACCGTTGACGTCAGTTGTCCAACGTTCGATCTGATGATGGTACGAGGGGTGGGCCTGGTTGCAACGGGATCCGGAGCGTTGAGGTTGATGGTTGTGGATCAACAGTTCAGACATGCTTGGGATATGTCCGGACACGCTTCCAACACAGAGAAGCAATGAATGTATCGGGACCCAAACGTGTAGAGGCACAGGACACATGGGAGATTAGATCTCCAAACAGCATGGCAGTAGAAAGTACAGGCCTCAAGCACAAGGACTGTCATGGTAGTGCTATCGAGCATAATGTCAGCACGTCAGGGAAACAGGAGACGCGTCTATCAGACGGCAAAGTGGCGTTTTAGTACTTTTACGTGCCGCTCGTCTGGGTCGCGCCATACCATCCTTCACTCGAGGTTTAGCTTCGTTCGCTGCCTTGCCCCAGTCCGTTGGTCAAGCGAACCTACACAACAACACAGTGGAGCCTCTGCATGCAGTATCGATCCCTTTCGTATCTACATTCCACGTTCGATCACCTCTTTCTTTTTCCTTAACCAAATTTCTTCTTCTTCTTTCTCCCTGGCATTCTGAGCGTCCCTTCTCTGGAGAGACTTTTTACCATCTGCCCATGACGTTGTCAAGCACTGGATATGACGCCGTCAAAATTATATGACGTAGTTAGTGTCTCCAATTGACCAAAAGCAGAAGAAATAACCAATGTCAAACAAGTTTTGTCAAGGTCAATTTTCTCACCCCCATAGGCCTACAGGCGCATGGCTGATTCT
>JAWQFJ010028697.1:5000-10000 GCA_034096865.1 Theodoxus fluviatilis
TTGTGACTCATTTTTGCCAGACAGTGAGAAGATTTCTCAGACTGTGATAGACAGGGGTATGAATAAATACTACTCATGTTATTTAGACGAAATTAAGATCTATGAGCAAGAGGATTCAACGGTGGAGGTGACAGCTCGGGAAGTGCTGTCATCTGCGTGACAATGAGCGTCGTATCTGTCTGTTGTCAGGTGCCTGTAAAATGTTGATCAAGTGTTCCAGTGATCAGGTAGTTAAGTTTAAAACAGATTGAGCGCCTCGGGTTGGTGTAGAGTCGCTATACAAAACTACTACCTTTACCTTCACTAGTTGCATTGATGAGAAAGAACTTTACCAACCACGCATTTCGGTCATTTTCGGTCATGCTATTTACCGAAATGGCGCTAATGGCTTAGAAATGAGCATACATATCGTTATAGTACTGAGGCCAAGCAGCTCTATCAGCCCTAGAAAAGGAAGTGTAGGCTATAAGTTTAGACCAAAATGTTTTGACATATTTTGAAAGAAGACACCTAGTACATGACATTTTGAGATACTATAACTTTGGGTAGAATCTAAATAATGAGATTTTTCTGTTTTTGAAATTCGTTTTTCACGCAAACACTGAAACAGGTAAAAAGTTTTTAAAAAAAATTAAATTGTGTTTTAACTTTTTTTTTTCCCCCGACTAAAGTAAGTAGGCATGTTCATATATTACAATAATTCATGTATTGGAGTATGTTAGTGATTTTAGGTTTAGTAAGCAATTAAATACGAATAAAAAACTTGTTTTACTCAAATCATTTGAGTTGCCTCCCTTGATGATAGTCAACATACGTAGCAATGTGCACACACCACCACCTATTCCTTCTGCACATCTCTTGGTTGCACAATCTCCACACAAACACAATGCTGTTGAAATAATTCCCAGTCTAAATCAATGGAATCAATGTCTCTTTCAAAATACATATCAGTGTCAGAACCACTACTGTCAGTGTCGCTTGTGTTGTCCATGTCTTCCTCCACCAATGCCGACTGTTTCTTCACACACCCAACACATGCACAGAGTTGTGTGCATTTGCAGAGAGTTGCGGTGGCAGCTGCTAATAAAATATAGTTTGCTGTATAGACTATCCATTTCTCTATTTGTTTGCCAAATTTCAGGTTAAACTAATGTTAAGATCATGGTTAATTTTGTTTCCAAAATGATCGTTACTAGCATCCGCTTTGGTAAGACGCCAGCTAAGATTATCGCCGAAAATCTCGTTACAAAAAAACAAAACATTTGCGCACTCATTATCGCACTAAACCTTATGCATTTTACCACTTTGTTCATTTTTGTACCTTAAATCTGTATTCTGGGGATTGTTTGAGCCTAATATCATGTTCTTTTCTTTGGTCATGTACCTCCTACCTACTCACCCAAAGTCCATGTCAATTTGCATTTTTTAGACTTTGTCTTTTTGCACACAGGAGGCAGGATGTGCTCGCTCCTGGTAGTCGATTCTCGGCTGTTCTGTCTTTGTGGTCTCATTTTTTTCCTCGGTGAAACAGCTCCCACAGCTTTGCCTTTCTCAAAGTGACGCTGCGCCTGTTTGATTCTTCGTTTGTTGGTGAAACGAACTCGTTTCACTTTCAGTTTCAGGCTTTGATTGTAAAGCAAGTTTCTCAGTTATCACACGTTCTTCTCCGTCTAAGCTACTCCACTGCTTGCTTGACCATAATGGTGGTAGTCCACTTAATCTCTGTGAAACTTGCTAAATCTAGAGAAGTAATCTTCGCAGCAGTGTGAAATGCACTTGTCGAGCGGCCATTGTTTAGGTTAGAAACTCATATGCAAGGAACGCAACTCCGAATCTGATACTGGCAAATATACGTTTTTCATAGGGTTTTTTCCAACTTATTTTAATTATCATACGTTATTGATATTCATTTGAAAGTTATCGTTTACAAAATATCAACAAAGAATATTCCCTTAACCCATCAGAACAAGTATATTTTGGTCTAAACAACTATCCGAAGCTTTTGAACGATAGAGCTGCTTGGTCTCAGGACTATAGCGTAATTTGGTCAAATATAGTTCTGGTTTAATTAGAATAGCTTAAATATATCATATTCAAGAAGGGGATAACGATATATATGCTCATTTCGAAGCCATTTCGAAGCCATTAG
Organism: Theodoxus fluviatilis; assembly: GCA_034096865.1. Taxonomy (NCBI): domain Eukaryota; kingdom Metazoa; phylum Mollusca; class Gastropoda; order Cycloneritida; family Neritidae; genus Theodoxus; species Theodoxus fluviatilis. Next base: position 7,150 of record JAWQFJ010028697.1, read on the forward strand.
CGCCATTAGCGCCATTTCGCGGTAAATAGCATGACCCGAAGATTTGATCGAGACAGGGGTGAACCTTTGCTCTTCACTTACGTTGGATGGAATATATTCTGATCTAATCCTGGAGCTTTGTATAACCGTGCTCTACCCAAAATCTCAGAACTGCCATCACGACAGACAAGCTGTGTAATGAGATGGTAAGGTACACAGGCATCATCCTCGCAATGAAGCGTTACTGTACGTCTATCCTCACTCAACCCTCACGCTCCCTCCCAAAATTTGCTTCCTGAAGCCTAGAAATGAATAAACTTATGTTAAACAACAGTAATGTTCAATTTCAAATGCAGATCTGAGACTCACCCCCGCGCAGACTCCTTTGTTTTTATTAAGCCGGTTGAGATTTAGCTGATCGTGTGGCCGGCAGCACGCCTTGATCCACGCCATGGCATCGGCTCTTCTGCTTTTTACAGAGGGAAATTGATGCAATTTGCCTCCTACTATTTTATCGGGATATCGTTGATCACCAGAGCATGTGCCCCACTGGCAGTGAATAACCATTTTGTTGTGGTTGTGCGATAGGCTAGAACCGAAGCGAAAACGCGTGATGGAGTCAAAGAGACGCTGGTTCCAGACAGTGCCGTATTTGTGATACCAGTGTGAGCCAGAGAAGTCTGCGCTAAAAATAGACTAGTTCCGCGCCAGCGATTGGCTAAGCCCAGCGACCGCGTGGGCCATGTGGATCGGTCAATAGGAATATGTGTCCGGGCCCGCCTTGCTTGCAGATTACACCGAGACCGCGCACTCGAGCGATTTTCCTTTACGCGAAGCGAGGTCAGAATTTAGAGTTACGTCCCTTTGCCGAGCTATACCAACAGACGCTTTCGACGTGTAGCCAAAGATTATAGGTTACACAAAGATAGCTCATGCCGAGCTTTTGCTATATAAAGTTACAAGACGCTGCACCTAGCTGATGGTCTAAAGGCGCCTATACACGTACCGGTTTTCAAGCCGATTTTGCTCCCGATCCGGTCTGACCGTGCGTGTAAAAATCGGGTTGACAGCCACACGCAACGATTGCAGTGGAGCCGTGCCGGCGTGAAGGTGCATTGACCCGCATTTCCAATTTTAAAATGTAGGAGCTTTCACGACCTATAAATGCATTCAACATACATCTTTGATAATTTCATGCTGTTCATGGCTTAAATTTTCTTTGGATGGGTTTGTAGTATCCCCAAAATACAGCGTTTTCTGTGCGAAGCGTAGCCTCGTTCTCGCACAGTCGAGCCGCGGACAGATGCTCTCGCGTCGCCCAGCATAGGAATCGGGCGAGACCGGGTCGGGAAATAGAGCCTGCCCTACGGACAAGAACCGGGCCGGATTGTATGCAAATGAGTCAACCGTTCCGATTCTTGACCGGATCGGCAGCAAAATCGGGGGACAACCGGTACGTGTGTAGAAGCCTTAATGTGTGGGAGTAACCCTAATGCAGGTGTCTCATGCTAACACCCACACTGATCTGTATAATAAGGGCGGCCTTTGTTGTGGGAGACGCATGAGGTGCAAGCATACTGCTCAGTGTGCTAAGTACCGTCATTGTAGGTGACGCATGGTAATAGCCATGTTGAGCTTGTAATGCAGCACGGGGAAGGGGCGGTGAATCCTGGGGAGAAGGTGGAGGCCATCTTGCCTCATCTGCAAATGTAGCGAGGACGTAATGGCGGCATTTGATACTGTGGCAAGTCTATGGGTGGGTTGTGATGGTTTGTGTCAGACGCGTCAGCAATCCCACATGAATGAGAATGAATGAATGAATGAATGAATGAATGAACTAATGAGAAGGGCTTAACGGCCATTCAGACTGAAAAAAGGCTAGTGAAAGCCAACAAATGTTGCTAAAATTCCTCCAAAAGAGGTGAGATGTATTCTAGGTAAAAACGCCCTTACAGCAAAGTAGAATCCAAACTGAATATTAAAGAAATGAAAGTACATTTATAATAAAAACCTATAAAAACCGCTGGCGCTGAACCTCCAGGTTTTGGCACTATTTAAAAAAGATCGGGTTCGAACCCGCAACCTCTCGAGAAAAGAGGAGGGGAAAACACACATACACAAAACCACAAAAAACCAGGTCGGGTTTGAACCCACAACCTCTCGAAAAAAGAGAGAGAAAAAAGTTTCAGCGCACGCATGACCAAGAGTTCAATGCTCTACCAAATGTGCCATTGAAAACTGATATGGCTGAGTGTTTTTAAAGCATCTATAACGTTCTTTTCCGTAAACCACCGCAAGATTTTGAACATCTCATATAAAGACCATGTCACGAATGAGGAAATCAGCAACAGGGTCAGGAGAGCAATTGGACAGCACGAAGACCTGCTCTCAATCGTGAAAAGCAGAAAGCTGAAGTGGTACGGTCACGTGTCAAGAGGCAGTGGGCTGGCCAAGACCATCCTGCAAGGTACCGTACGCGTACCAGGTGGGAGAAGGAGAGGCAGGCAGAGAAAGAGGTGGGAATACTACATCAAAGAGTGGACAGGCTTGACCTTTGCTGACTCACAGCGAGCCACAGAGGATAGAGATCGATGGAGGAAGATTGTCCGAAAGTCATCAGTGGTGCCTCAACAACCCATCTCAGGGTTAAGAGACTGAACCAAAGACCATACATTAATAAGACCGCACACTCGGCTGATTTTAGCGAGATTTCCGACAGAGTGATCTCCCCGTTTTCGCGTGTCTCCCCAGAGCGCTTGTGCGAGATATGTTGTATAGATTATGCCACGTGCGTGAGGAATAAAGTTTAGTGAACGAATAGCAGAATGCAAGTGCGTGCAAGGGTTTTTATAGTATTTCTTGACAGCGATAT
>JAWQFJ010028697.1:15000-25000 GCA_034096865.1 Theodoxus fluviatilis
AGATTTTAGGTTACACAAAGATAGTTCATTAGCTCATTGTTGTGAGGATGGAGACACATTGCGCCCCCAAGTGGCAAGAAATATGGGTGAATCTAGGGAAGTAATCACACCGCTTATCGACACGTAAAATTGCTTGTTTCTCGATGCGTTTCTAATGCGTTCCGATCATGTTTGTGAATAAATTTACAGTGTAATGTGTAATGAAATGATTTGCTGCAATAATGGCGGTGTTTTGGCTTTGTTTTTTGTAGCAGGCGTTGTGAAATCAAACTCGACCTAGATCTACATGCGTATGGTTTGAATGGGAACGATCTATTTTTCAATATTATCGAAGAATGCAAGCTTGTTTATCAACGTATACACCCCTGTGGAATATCTTTAGGAAATGCAAAGCAATACATACCTGTCAAGAAGGTGATTTGCTGCCAGAAAGTCATTCGATTAAGTGAATTCAGTTGCCGTTTCGACAAAGATTATACTTACAATCAAGCGTTGCCCTGCGACCTGCATTTCGATTGTTAAAAAGTAGAAGCTTTCAATACCTTTTGATGCATTCAACATACAGCTTTGATAAATTAATGCTGTTCATGGCTTACATTTTCTTTGGATGTATTTCTAGTATCCTAAATATAGCTTTTTCTGTGCGAACTGGAGAGAGCTCCGCCATTGAATTGCGCAAAGAGTAGACATAAACGCCATATCTACACGAAAGCAGTCCTCTGATTGGTTCCCTGAATAGAATCCTCCAATCAGCAGGCAGCTTTCTTCGCCATCTTGTCGCTAAGCGGTGTGATTACTTCCCCTTGATTCACCCCTAATACTCGCCGCTAGGTGCAGCGTCTTGTAACTTTATATAGCAAAAGCTCGGCATGAGCTATCTTTGTGTAACCTATAATCTTTGGTAAGGTGGCGATGTAAACGAACTGTCGACGTATTCTGCATATAGAGATTTTAGAAAGTAAAACTGATTTTCGGTTACGGTTTCTTTGCATGCGTGACAGAGATTCTTCAAATTAGCGTCTTTCTTACGAACTGGAGAAAAAATGGCAGACATTGGCTTGCATGTGTGAGGGGGGGAAAAACCCACTTGTCGGGCCTGGAATAAGTGTGATTCGACCGAATGTTGTAGCTGGACATTGATAGTGCGGTGCGGCATTAGTGTCGTGGCCACAAATCTCGAGATTCTCCCTGAATGGCTAGTCGAGGGCGAGTGAGACGCTCCTACAGATAGATAAACGGCCAATCATCTCGCAAGGCGGAACAACATGGCTGCGTCCTGGTGCCAGAGTCGGAAGTTGCCGATAAACGAAATAACTGACGATTCAGACATCACATCAGTTTTTCACTTGGTAGAACACACCATGGTGTCATATCGAATACCACGGGAACTTTTGCAATGACAAAAAGCAACCCGTGTTCAATTGTAGACAGTTTTGTCGAAAATGTGACGCCTCGATTCATTTGACATTTCGATCAATTCAAGGGACATAATTCGTGTATACGGTGAAGGGACATAATTTATACAGCGTACGTATTCTGCAAGCGATAAAAAAAAATCGGCAGTGTATGTCCAGAAATACCCAATACATCTTTCCATTCTCGAACCCTGAGAAGCACATTCCGAACACTAGCCCAACTCGCTTTGTCTCCGCCATTTTGGGTCACTGCAGCGGAAAGGATCGAGGGAGCTTCGGACCTCTCTCGGCTTCCCGCCTTCCCGGCGAGTGCGTCCTTTTGAGCGAGGAACGTTGGCAACGCCTAGCCCTCGCGTTTCTCTCGAGATTTTGGGCCAAACAAACACGCCCTTAGACTCTCCTCGCGCTCCGCTGTAGAGCATGTTGACCTCTGCAAACGCAGCAGACTCATTACGCATGATCCCCCCACACTGCCACAGCAGGTCGAGTAGTTTTGATTGGTTGGTAATTTAATGACTTAAAAATCACATTATCATTAAGAGTTGATGTTTTTCGAGGCCCTCTTTGGATACATTAATCTTCAAAATGATTTCACATTCAATTTTATCCCACTTGATCGAAGAGGCGACTTCATAAAAGCATTTGAGTCGACTATATTTCATGATGGAAGGGAGATAACTGTCATAGAGTAAGTCTCAGTGGACATTTTACCCTGTACAGTTCAGTTGTGTTTTTGTTTTATGCCTGAAGAAGACTTTTAAGTCGAAAATTTGCATATGTGCTCGCCCTGTGTTAAACTTAAAGCGACTTTCATTTACCACCAGTGTTTGGGTTCTACTGTCATAGAGTAAGGTCAAGGGAAATCCCGAAATGGTGTCGTCTGCTACCTCCGAATTCGTTACCAGCACGGGCATGAGTGTTCATTACTTAATAAAGCCTCGACATACAATCCTATCTGCCACGGTGATGAAAGCACCAAAATATTTTAATTTCTTCCAAATTTGAGAGCAATCGGCACGTCTGCCACGCATATGGCTGTAACCTCCGTGCAGTGACCTTCCATTTTTCTTCACTTTTAATGTGAACCAATCAAAATCGACTACGGGCGCTGTATTTTCATCGTTGCTAGGCACAGCAAGTGGCGCACTCTAGTGTGAAGCACGTTAGAGGGCCTCTTGCGATTCCCCAGCGGCTGCGCGACCTTGACGGGAAGGTGACCTCTGCTCCGGGATAGGAGTTCACTGCAGGAAATCTATCCTAATGCTTTTAATTAAGTCGTATCTTTGATTAAGAGAGAAAATTGCATGCAAAAGCATTCGGAGGATTTATGTATCCAAAGGAGGCTTCCAAAAACCTATAATTTTCATGATAATATGCTTTTTAAGTCATTGAAAAACAACCTATCAATCAAAATATTATTTGAGTCCGGCGTGGTGCATGTTGAACAGCTTTGGCAGAATGCGTAATCCACTGTTCGACAATGGAACAAGGAGTTAGAGCGACAACAAAGTCAAGACCCTGTAGTAATCTGCAGTTTACGAATTGCGTAGGGAGACGAGGTGGATCCTTTCTTTACCCCCGACCCACATGGGGCCTGCCAATTTGAGAAAGACGGTAACTCTCATGCACAGACAACGAGGAACGTGTCTATCGCTTTGAACAGATTCCCAGCAAAGCCCACGTAATCCAAGGAAGCGATGAAGTGGTCATAAACAAACGAGAAACATGACGTGAATTAAGATGCTTTATGTGCCGTTTCCAACAGACAAAACAATGATGTGACAGAGATACATAAACAGTCAACCTCAACTGTAAATGATGTTAAATATTCTAGAGTTCTTTTCATTTTTTCTGAGTAAAAGTGGTATAATATTCAAAATGAAGGTGTAAATTTAGACAAATGCACAATAAAATCACATATAAACAACTTTGCACAGCACAAAAAAGGCATGACATTTTTACACAGAGATCTCTACAGATAATAGTTGCAGATTTCTACATAATATTTCCACATTTTGTTCCCCTCGTCTATTTCAGGAATTAGCGTCATCCTTGACAACAGCTTTGCACAGCACAAAAAGAAAGCATTGTACACAGAAATCTCTACGGATAATAGTTGTAAATTTCTACGCAATACATTTTGTTCCCCTCGTCTATTTCAGGAAATAGCGTCATCCTTGACAATCAAGTACAGGCCCACCAAGCATTGTTACAAATACAAATTAAAACACTCGTTATAAATCAACTAAGGCACACCAACCGACATCGACAATAGCTATCTCGGAGTATCACTTACGTCGGCATAAAAAAGGGGAGTGTGTGTGTGTGTGTGTGTGTGTGTGTGATACTGTCAAAAGCTGCTTGACTATGTAATACCATATTTAAAATGTTGACAATCATCCCATCTATACCCGGGATGACCTAACTTCCCACAAGCAAATGCTACAACGGGAGGAGAGAAAAAAACCCGCGCGCACGTGTGTGTGTGTGTGTGTGTGTGTGTGTGTGTGTGTGATACTGTCAAAAGCTGCTTGACTATGTAATACCATATTTAAAATGTTGACAATCATCCCATCTATACCCGGGATGACCTAACTTCCCACAAGCAAATGCTACAACGGGAGGAGAGAAAAAAACCCGCGCGCACGTGTGTGTGTGTGTGTGTGTGTGTGTGTGTGTGTGTGTGTGTGTGTGTGTGTGTGTAACCGCTCTCCCAAACTGGATTGACTTAGAGCACGATTCTGTTGACTTAGTGAAGTTGAGACCTCCCACGCACACTGACTTCGAGATTCATTGTGCTGAGCACTCGACCTGGATCTGAAGTCTGACTTAAGTCTCCCTATGCACACGGCCTCTGCACTGCTGGTTTCCAACAACTTCTAAAAGTGTGCATGGAATCTCAAATCTATGTTAAGTCTTTCTGTGACTTTCCTGGTTTTCAACTAAGGACAACCCTCCCCCCCTCTCCCCCCCCCCCCCCCCCCCAAAAAAAAAAAAAAGAGAAAAAGATTATTACGATAACCTGATCAACCCTATACCTATATTTTTCGGCAGATCCCAAACTTTTTTCGAACTTTTTTGGGAGGGTGGGGGGTGGGGGTGGGGTGGGGCAGGGGTGGGGTGGGGGTGGGGGTGGGTGGGTGGGTGGGTGGGGGGGTGGGAAGAAATTGATGGTAATCAACGAATTGTTTTCTGTTCCATCTTCCTTGTCTTTTGAGCACTCAAGGAATCCACTACTTAAGTTTTTTTAAACCCGCTTCTTCAGTGATGGGAGAAATTGTGATTTATATTCTTCTAATTAAATTTATTTTAACAGTTTAGGCCGACCCACCGACTCAAAATTTTCACCACAACTATGTTATTCCTTTGGTCTAAGGAGATGTACTCGTCACTGTAGAAAATTTTCACGGTTTGTCTTGAACAAGGTCCAAGACATGTTGCTTTAACAACTCTAACTGCAATACAGAGTAGACTCTCCCCTCTTAACGAAGACGAATGAAAGTTACACGTACTGGATGTCTGCTCTGAAAACTTTCAAAAAAGAAATACATGTAGATTATTACTTGATAAGGCAATGTCAACTTAATCTATAACATCAAACTGGACCAACCAAACCAATCAACCAAAGAGATAATTAATATGTCGTCATTACAGATTATATAATTCTTCCACTTTTCTTCTTCATAACAAACAGATGAATGCATGAAGATATTGTTCATATAGGCGATAAACACTCTGTGTGCAATCTCATATTAGTGCCCGTAAAAAAAGTCTGGCAGTTTTCCATGAAAAGATAATGCACTTACATAATCACTCATTAGGATATGTAAAGTGAGAACTGCAATGGCTAATATCAACAAGGCAAAATACTTATACACCGCACACTGCTCATGGAATGAAAGGCAGCTAGATGAAATCACAGAAGCTCACCGCGATGAAAAGCGACTATGCCACATGAAGCACGTCGATGGTCACCAGGTTTCTACGGAGACTAGACGTAAATCTGAGCATTTCTGAATATGTGTGTGTGTGTCAGTATGTGTGTGTGTCAACATGTGTGTGTGTCAATATGCGTGTGTGTCAATATATGTGTGTGTGTTTATGTGTGTGTCTGTGTGTGTGTCAATATGTGTGTGTGTCAATATATGTGTGTGTTTATGTGTGTCTGTGTGTGTGTCAATATGTGCGTGTTTATGTGTCAATATGTGTGTGTTTGTGTTTGTCTCAATATGTGTGTGCGCATGTGAGCATGCATGTGCGTCTGGGCATGCATCTTCTTATACTGATTGGAAGTATGTCTGTGCATGTAAAGACATGCATGTTGAAATGTTTATTGTGTGCAGGTGAGGTGGGTTGGTTTGTGGGCGAATTGTGGCGCACACATGTAAATTCATATGTGTGTGAAAGTTTGCTCGCTTGTGCATGTGTGTGCATGCATGTGTGTGTGTGTGTGTGTGTGTGTGTGTGAAAATTTTCCTGTTTGCATGCGTGCACACATGTGCATCATAAAGAGTGTGTGTGTGTGTGTGTATGTGTGTGTATGTGTGTGAAAATGTGCATGTTTGCATGTGTGCACACATGTGCGTCATAAAGTGTGTGTGTGTGTGTGCTTGTGCGCAAATTTGAATAACATGTATGTGTGTGCATGCTATCAGAGAGAGAGAGAGAGAGAGAGAGAGAGAGAGAGAGAGAGAGATAAATAGATAGAGAGAGAGAGGGAGAGAGAGAGAGGGGGGAGAGAATGAGGGGGAGGGGGAGATGGGTTCTCACAAATTTATAAGTGTAGACAGAAGATGTATCGCAAACATATGCACATAATCTAGTTTCATGGCAATCACACACAAATCTGGTAATGTGTGAACTTTCAAGATCACAGCCACACTCGAAAATCACAGCTAACAGAAACATAGATACTCTACAAGCCAAATGCTTGAATGGAGTAGAAATGTTGCATAGTAATGGATTAACTTATTCAAGGCGCAGAATTTCTAGTGCGCCTGTCCCCTGGAATCGCAGGAAAATGGACCAAGTTTGAAAAATCATAGTAAAATAAATACTGTAGCTACAAAGCTAAACTTGGTATGGCTAGAAAGGTCTTTCTTTGCCAAAACTAGCAAAATGCTGCACTTTATCAAGCTAAGAAAACACTACACTTGCCATGATGGTAAGTAGAGCCACTATTTTGAAAAAAATAGGTCTTTCACCCAGCTATCTTTCTCAGAGTGCCCACTGCTTGTTTCTTGGTCTAGAGAAAGTGAACTTCAAAAAATAGCACAAAAACACACTGGAGATATTTTGTGATGATTGTGTTTACTATTCCTGAGTTACAATCAATATGAGCCTACAATGAATTACCGACGATGGCGAGGTCGACCTAGTTTCACCCAGCATGACAGCTTCGCTCTCATCCTCATGTCCTCGACGGGTGGGTGTCGGCCACAGTAAAAACACCCAGCATGCACAATTTCTCCTTTGTGGAAAACAGTGTGCCAGCGCCCTTGGCAGCAGGAGACTGGTCTCATTGACTTGAGACACTACACACTGAGAGACAGCCTCAACATCGGCTTAAGCGCCTTGAGCATGCTGCCAGCATGGATATGTGCGCTATACAAGTAGACATCATCATCATCATCATCATCATCATCATCCTCGCTCTCTGATACCTCATCATTAGTGAGACAAAAATCACTACTATCATCATCATCATCATGAAAGGGATCATCACAAAAACACACTGGATAAATTTTGTGATGATTGTGTTTATTAGTCCTGAGTTACAAACAATATGAGCCTACAATGAACTACCAAAGATAGCGAGGTCGATTTAGTTTCAGCCAGCACGACAGCTTCGCTCTCATCCTCGCTCTCTGATACCTCATCATTAGCGAGAGGAAAATCACTACTATCATCATCATCATCATAAAAGGGATCATCTACATCAGTTCCTATCTCATACAAAGCATCCTCTTCAGCATCAGAAACCTCCTCTATAGCAATTTCCACTGGCTCACCCACCTCATGCTTCGATTCATGTGCCGCCGCCATTATTACTGTTTACTTCGTGCCTCCTAGTGCATCTCTAATAAAGGTTATGGTCTGGCTGGGAAAGATCTGTGTGTGGATCTAAAGCTGGCAAACTATAGTACAGAGACTAATTAAAGACTAGACTAGTTCCCTAAACCATATTTTCCTAGTTGTAAGGGGGCAAAAATATGCTAATGTGGTAGGCTCATATGAGCCTACGCGCCGCGATGAGTTAAGGAAAAAAAACGGGGTGGGGGGTGGGATGGGGAGGGGCAGGGGGGAGGTGGGGGGCGAGGGATGGAAGACTGAGAAGAGGAGGGTGAGGAGGGCTGGTGAAAACAGGTATGGTTCAGCAATAGGAGGATGTGTGTGTGTGTGTGTGTTTGAGTGTTTGTATGTGTGTGTGTGCATGTGTGTGTGTGCATGTGTGTATTTGTATATGTGTGCATTTGTATATATGTGTGTGTGTGTGTGTGTGTGTGCATGTGTGTATTTGTATATGTGTGTGCTTGTATATGTGTGTATTTGTATATATGTGTGTGTGTGCGTGTGTGAATGTGTACTTGTGTGTACGTCTGTGTGTGTGTGCATGTGTGTATTTGTATATGTGTGTATTTGTATATATGTGTGTGTGTGTGTGCATGTGTGTATTTGTATATGTGTGTGCTTGTATATGTGTGTATTTGTATATGTGTGTGTGTGAATGTGTACATGTGTGTACGTCTGTGTGTGCGTGCAAAAGGGAGGAGAAGAAGGGACGGAGGTGGGAGTGAGAGCGGTAAAAGGCGTTAAGAGACAAGTGGATGGAAATAGGATAAAGGGCGAAGGATGGTACTAGGGATGAATGTAAAGACAAAGGTTTTGTACGATTGCATATCACTAATATTCGGCTCTCATAGCGTTGGCACGTTACCTTGATTGTAAGGTTAACCCTTTACATACATTTGGTGCCACACACAGTAATGCACGCTGTCTGGCGCCAATACCATCTCCAATCCCTGGAGAACATTCCAAACAAATGCTGGCTGACACCCACATCAAAGTGGATCACCCATGGGTGCAACTGCGCTGCCATCACATGTACCCGGTTTTACATCCGGGTGGATTGTCACTGCTTGAGACGGACGATGATGGTGGAGAGTAGAATGAGACCAGCGCTCCAACCAATTGTGACCAGATATCCTCGCCACACCAGCATGTGCTCCAACCCCCAACCTGCAATGAAAATATGCGTACACTACAAGTGTATCAGTCAGGACATATATCATTCTGTGTAGAGCTATATAGAGATACAGCCTGCCATGAAAATATGCATACAATACATGTGTATCAGTCAGGACATATATCATTCTGTGTAGAGCTATGTAGAGATACAGCCTGTAATGAAAATATGTGTACACTACGTGTATCAGTCAGGGCATATATCATTCTGTGTAGAGCTATGTAGAGATACAGCCTGTAATGAAAATACGTACACTACAAGTGTATCAGTCAGGGCATATATCATTCTGTGTAGAGCTATGTAGAGATACAGCCTGTAATGAAAATATACGTACACTACAAGTGTATCAGTCAGGGCATATATCATTCTGTGTAGAGCTATGTAGAGATACAGCCTGTAATGAAAATATGCATACACTACAAGTGTATCAGTCAGGGCATATATCATTCTGTGTAGAGCTATGTAGAGATACAGCCTGTAATGAAAATATATGTACACTACAAGTGTATCAGTCAGGACATATATCATTCTGTGTAGAGCTATATAGAGATACAGCCTGCAATGAAAATATGCGTACACTACATGTGTATCAGTCAGGACATATATCATTCTGTGTAGAGCTATGTAGAGATACAGCCTGTAATGAAAATATACGTACACTACATGTGTATCGGTCAGGGCATATATCATTCTGTGTAGAGCTATGTAGAGATACAGCCTGTAATGAAAATATACGTACACTACATGTGTATCGGTCAGGACATATATCATTCTGTGTAGAGCTATGTAGAGATACAGCCTGTAATGAAAATATACATACACTACATGTGTATCGGTCAGGACGTATATATATTCTGTGTAGAGCTATGTAGAGATACAGCCTGTAATGAAAATATACGTACAATACATGTGTATCGGTCAGGACATATATCATTCTGTGTAGAGCTATGTAGAGATACAGCCTGTAATGAAAATACACGTACACTACATGTGTATCGGTCAGGACATATATCATTCTGTGTAGAGCTATGTAGAGATACAGCCTGCAATGAAAATATGCGTACACTACATGTGTATCGGTCAGGGCATGTATCATTCTGTGTAGAGCTATGTAGAGATACAGCCTGTAATGAAAATATACGTACACTACATGTGTATCGGTCAGGACGTATATATATTCTGTGTAGAGCTATGTAGAGATATAGCCTGTAATGAAAATATACGTACAATACATGTGTATCGGTCAGGACATATATCATTCTGTGTAGAGCTATGTAGAGATACAGCCTGTAATGAAAATACACGTACAATACATGTGTATCGGTCAGGACATATATCA